>CAUYTI010027550.1:0-19622 GCA_963575145.1 Galago senegalensis
CCTGTGGTCCCAGCTACTTGGGAGGCGGAGGCAGGAGACTCGCTTGAGCCCAGGAGTTGGAGGTTGCTGTGAGCTGTGATGCCACGGCACTCTACCCAGGGGGACAGCTTGAGGCTCTGTCTCAAAAAAAAAAAAAAAGAATGAACACTTTGGCAAAAGTGGAGAAATTTGAATGTGAATCAAATCTTACAGCCATCTGATATTTGATAAACCAAACAAGAACATACACCAGGGAAAAGAATCTCTATAATCTCTATTCAATAAGAGATTGGCGTTGGGAGAACTGGATAACCACATGTAAAAGACTGAAACTGGACCCACACTTCTCACCACTTACAATAATTGATTCAAGATGGAAAAAAGATTTATATTTAGGGCATGAAACAATAGAAATCTTCCAAGAAAGTTTGGGGAAAACACTTTAAGATATCAGCCTGGGGAAAGATTTTATGAAGAAGACTTCCGTGGCAATTGCAACAAGAAAAGTAAACAAATGGAACTTAATTAAGCTGAAAAACTTCTGTACAGCTAAAGAGACAACAACCAAGGCAACAGACAACTTTCAGAATGGGAAAAGTCCTTTGCGCCTTATGAATCAGACAAAACCTTGATAAGTAGGATCTACATAGAACTCAAATTAATCAACAAAAAAAGACCAAACAATCCCATATACCAGTGGGCAAGAGACATGAATAGAACATTCTCTAAAGAAGACAGATGAATGGCTAACAAACATCGGAAAAAATGCTCATCATCCCCCAACATCAGAGAAATGCAAATCAAAACTACCCTGAGATATCACCTAATCCCAGTGAGAATGGTCCACATCACAAAGTCTCAAAGCTGCACATGCTGGCGTGGATGTGGAGAGAAGGGAACACTTTTACCCTGCTGGTAGGACTGCAAACTAATACAACCTTTTTGGAAGGAAGTTGTATGGAGAATCCTCAATGAACTCAAATTAGACCTCTCTTTTGATCCTGCAATCCCATTACTGGGTATCTACTCAGAAAGAAAAAATCCTTTTATCACAAGGACATTTGCACTAGACTGTTTATCACAGCCCAATTTATAATCGCCAAGATCTGAAAAAAACCTAAATGCCCACCAACCCAGGAATTTAATAAGGTATGGTATACGTGTGCTATGGAATACTATTCAGCCATTAAAAAGATGGAGATTTTACATCTTTTGTATTAACCCGGACAGAGGTGGAATACCTTCTTCTAACATCACAAGAATGGAGAAGGAAGAATCCAATGTGCTCAATTCTAATATGAAGGCAGTAGATGATCTAACACAAGGTGGGGGTTAGGGGAAGGAGGGAACGGGGAGGGTGAGGAGGGAGGAGGATGGGGGGTCACAGTGTATGGTACACCTCTTGGGGTGTATACACAATTATAACAGGGACTTTATTCTTTATAAGTCAATGAATCCCAAACAATAAAATAAATAATATAGGGTGGCGCCTGTGGCTCAAAGGAGTAGGGTGCCGGACCCATATGGCAGAGGTGGTGGGTTCAAACCCAGCCCCAGCCAAACATGGTAAAAATAAATAAATACATAAATAAATAAATATATATATAAATAGGCTGGGCACCCGTAGCAAAGCGGTTACGGTGCCAGCCACACACACTGAGGCTGGTGGGTTCGAGCCCAGCCTGGGCCAGATAAACAGCAATGACAACTGCAATAAGAAAATAGCCAGGCATTGTGGCAGGTGCCTATAGTCGCAGCTACTTGGAAGGCTGAGGCAAGAGAATTGCTTAAGCCCAAGAGTTTGAGGTTGCTGTGAGCTATGATGCCACAGCACTCTACCGAGGGTAACATAGTGAGACTCTGTCTCAAAAAATATAAGGACTTTATCTCACAAATTTGGTTAGCGTAACCTAATTCTTTGTACCCTCAATGAATCTCAAACAAACAAAAAATCATAGTTGAGAAAAAGAGAAAAGATAAAAAGCAGGTAGAGGATATATATAAAAAGATCCGGCAACCTAATGAAACATGTGATCCTTGATATTGAATTAAGGAAAAAAAAACTAGTGAAAACCAAAGGACACATTGGAAAAACTGGAGAAATTTGAATGTGAAGTGCACGTTATATAATAATATTATGTGAATGTTAATTTTTTGAGTCTAATAATATCTGTGGTTATATAAGAGAATTTGGGGGGAGGTAGAAAATACACTTTAAATTATTAAGGGTAAAATGTTTTAAAAATCAAAATATACAGAAAGAGAAATACATGTAAGACAAATGTCATAAAAGGTTAGTTAGTACACAGATGTATTTTTAATATTCTCATGGTATTATTATTTATTCAACTTTTCCATTGGTGCTAGTTTTTTTTGTTTTTTTTGTTTTTTGACAGAGCCTTAAGCTGTTGCCCTGGGTAGAATGCCGTGGCATCACAGCTCACAGCAACCTCTAACTCCTGGGCTCAAGCGAGTCTCCTGCCTCAGCCTCCCAAGTAGCTGGGACCACAGGCACAGGCCATAACGCCCGGCCATTTTTTGGTTGTAGCTGACATTGTTGTTTGGCAAGTCCAGGCTGGATTTGAACTCATCAGCTCTGGTATATGTGGCTGGCGCCTTAGCCACTTGAGCTATAGGCACTGAGCCAGATAGGTGCTAGTTTTTAAAATAAAATTTGAAGAAAAGATGTTAAAGGAAATTATTCTGTGGGAAAAGGAATGATTCCAGATGGAAAATTAAATCTACAGAAAGAAATAAAGAGTGCCAGAAATGCTAAAAATAAAATAAAATAAAATAAAGCCTTTACAAAAATTAACTCATTATTCTCATTTTACAGATGAGAAGACTGAGGCGTGGAGGGGAGGTGCATTTGTCCAAGGTCACACAGCTTGGACGTAACTGGCTATGAATGTTCCTGGAAACAGTAGGAGTTCAATAGTTGCTTTATTGTGGAGCAGGGAGGTTTTAGGCTTGGTATCCAGTGCAAGGCAGGGCACTCTAGAAGGCTCCATGCTGAGCTGCTTTTAGTCCCTGGGTCTGGCTGTGACTGAGTAGCCCAGGGGAGTCTGTGAGGTAAGGAGTGGTGGGAAGGATGCGAATTGGCAAGGACAGGAGGGCCCAGAGGGGAGGAGGCAGAAGCGGAACATCCCAGGCAACTCCCAGGAGCGTGGAGTTCCCACAGCCATTGTAGTGGCCTCTCTGGAGGCACAGGGCAGTTTCCCCGTATATAACCATGGATGTCCTCTAAGCCACTTGGCTTGTTAAAGGCCCCAGCTTGGCCAAACAAGCAGGACCAATTGGGCCAGCAGGAGACCTCCCCTGGTGACCCCATCTGGTAGCTCAGTGCACCAGCATTGCAGCTGGATGTTCTTGGGTTGAATCCCGGTTTTGCCACCTACGGATGTGGGATCCTGGGCAGTTCCTCCACCCGTTTTTCTTTCTTTCTTTCTTAGCCTCAAGCTGTTCACCCTGGGTAGAGTGCTGTAATGTCATAGCTCACAGCAACCTCCAACTCCTGGGCTCAAGCGATTCTCCTGCCTCCGCCTATCAAGTAGCTGGGACCACAGGCGCCCGCCACAACACTGAGTTATTTTTTGGTTGCAGCCCTCATTGTTGTTTGGTGGGCCCAGGCTGGATTTGAACCCGACAGCTTTGGTGTATGTGGCTGGCACCTTAGCTGCTTGAGCCACAGGCACCGAGCCCCTCCACCCGTTTCTTCATCTGTGCAATGAGCAATGACAGTCCCTACTCAGAGTGCTGTGCTGAGGATCAGGCAGAGTGACCTGTGCCAAGTGCGTAGCTACACACCAGCCTGGTGCAGTCACGAGAGTCACGGCCAGGGTTGCAGGGGCAGTGGCTACCCACCCACCTGTTAGCATGCAGACCCCAACAGGCGCACAGCACTTTACAGTTTACAACGTCCTTTCTCCTCTCCGATCTTGCATTTGGGCCTCACAGCAGTCCAGCAAGGCAGAGGAGGATCAGTAACTCCACCTCACGTGTGTGGACACTGAGGCCCCGAGGGGGAAGTGAGTGGCTTGCCCAAGGTTACACAGCAAGTCAGATGTGGAACTAGGATCCAAACCTGGCGGGGGGGGGGGTTCAGACCCATTCCATTGCTCTTCCCACTAACCTGTGGATAACAACAGTGACCCGAGGTTGCTGGGGGCAAGCAGCACCCATGAGGGGTCCCTACTCTGCCAGACGTCCAACTCTTCACCCTGGGCCAGGACTCCTAGCTCTGAGGCAGCCCCTTTACCATGCCGGGCCTCCTCTGTAACATGGGGACAGCAGCACCTTCCCTACTGGACTGGGGACTCACTGAGATACGGTGGAGCAGGGCCCAGAGCTAGGGGAAGGGGTCTGTGACGTGGCAGCCATTCCGGCCTCCTGCTCAATTTCTTCCCTTAGCTCAGGGGCTAGAGGCTGTGAGTCACACCCTTGTCTGGGTGTTCTGGGGAAACCTTCCTGGGGAGGCTGACTTCTAGGACATCATTCTTGGCATGTGGAGGGAGGAGGAAGAGGTGTGGGGGCCTTCTTCTGAGGGGCAGAGAAGTGGCTTCAGAGTGTGAGGCACTGCAGGACTCCACAGGCCACCTTCCCACACCTGTGCTGTACCCCAGCCCCCCCGCAGCAGCCTTTGCTCAGCCGGAGCCTGTCTGCCTGGCACCCCTTGCTTTCACCATTCTTTTTTACCCTTCACCTCTCTCTCCCCTGTATTCCTGCCCTTTTCTTCCTCCTCCTCCATCCTACAGCCACTTGCACAGACACACACACACACACACTGCACACACATGCATTATGCTGACCCTGTGGCTGTCTATCAGGCTCCGGCTGAGGCCATCCCAGGTACAGCATGAACCTCAGGGTGCAGAGAGTGGGGACTGCTCCCTGAGGGTCTCTGCCTCCTGGCCTCTGCCAAAGGGCACATACTCATGGGAAACTCCCCAAGTCTCCAGAGCCCTTGTTAGGAAGAGATGTGGCTCCTGGGACCCAGCCAGGAATCCCCGGGGTAGAATGGCCCCCCGCTGCTCCCTTCTGCCAGCTCAGGCCTCTGTGGACAGGGAGGCATTAGGCAGCCCCCTTTGCCATCTCCTGGGCATCAGCCCTGCTCACAGGAACCGGTGACAGAATGCAGATATGAAGGCAAAAGTGGCTTTGAGAAGAACCCAGCTATGGATGGTCACTCTCAGAGGTGCACAGACGTGCCCGTTGTGTGCCCCCAGACCTACGCCAGCACATACACTCACAGGTACATAAAGACAGCCGTGCTCCTATGAAGAGGCACGTAGTCCCTGGGATTATACACGGCTGTGGCATTTGAACTGAGACACAGATGTATACCTACCTAGCAAGGGACATTCCCTCAGAAGTATCTGTAAGTATACAGAGGGAGAAATACACACATATACAGCTGGGCACACACAGACCTAGCGTATATTCTCAGACACACCGAGGGACGCATGTAGAAGGACCATGTGATCTGTGTTCTGTGCAGAGATGGATATGTGTGCAAAGGAGCAGATACGAATGCACACTAGGGTGCAGTTGCACAAGGGCATGTCACACTCAGAAAAGGACAGTCGCACACAGAGAGATAGTATACTATACTTAGTACCTGACCCACAGATACCACACAGGCTCATGTACCCAAGGAAACAGCATAACCAAATGATGAACCATGTCACCCAGAGATAGGTGGCCATGGGTGCACAGTGACAGAAACTGGCACATACAGCATTGGTCCTCCTCCCTGAGGTGGCATCTGTCCCAGGAGCATACTCAACCTCATGGAGCTTGTGCCCCTTCAAGGATATCCTGTGTCCAGCCCCAGGGAGCTGAAGAGCCTACCATGGCGGGGAGGCCCATCTCATACCAAAAGAACGCCCCCTGCAAGTTTGAGGGTGTGTCCTCTGGGCTCAGCTCGTGGGGGTTGGCACAGCAGGCACCCGAGTGCTCTGGGTTGACTCGTCTTGTGGGTGGCTCAGGCACTCCCTAATGACTCTGGCAGGTGGGTGGCCTTGGTTCCTTCTCCACCACCTCCCTTGGGGACCAGGAGAGGAGGCATGGCCGAGCTGCTGATTGGAGGGAGGGACAGCCAGGCAGCAGTAGGCCTCACTCAGAGGTGACTTCAAGGAGAGATGGATTAAAAAGGAAAATACAAGAAGACCTGAGGGCTACATAGGTTCATGTGCAAGGAATGCCGGCGGCTGGGAGGCGTGCATTCCCAGCTGCCGTGTGCTGGGGCTGCTCACCACACTTTCCCCGTGTTGACAGGTAGATGCCACTCTCCTGTTTCACAGGTGAGGGAACAGAGGCCCAGAGGGACAAAGTGGCTTATCCAGGGTCACACATAACTGTCAGGATTATGATTTGAACCAAGGTGGTCTAGGTTCCAGGGACCCTGCATTTAACCGCCTGACCAGACCGTCTGGCCCCTCCATCTGTCTGAATGTATGTACTCCCCAAGGTTCATATGCTGAAATCCTAACCCCCAAAGCAGAGGTATTAGGAGGTAGGGCTTTTTCCCTTTCTTTTCGTTCTTTGAGACAGTCTCACTCTGTCACCCTAGGTAGAGTGTTGTGGTGTCATAGCTCACAGCAACCTCAAACTCTTGGGCTTGAGTGATCTCTTGCCTCAGCCTCCTGAGTAGCTGGGACTACAGGCACCTGCCACATGCCTGGTTGGATTTTCTATTTTTAGTCAAAATGGAGTCTTGCTCTTGCTCAGGCTGATCTCAGACTCCTGAGTTTAAGCGATCCACCCACCTTGGCCTCCCACAGTCCTGGGATTACAGCTATGGGCCACCGCGCTCATCCAGGAGGTAGGGCCTTTGGAAGGTGAGGACACAGAAAGAAGGCATCATCTAAGAACCAGGAAATGGGCCCTCACCAGACACAGAATTTGCCGGCACCTTGATCTTGAACTTCTGAACCTTCAAAACAGTGGGAAATAAATTTGTGTGGTTTATAAGGCACCAGCCTGTGGTATTTTGTTATAGTGGCCCAAATGGACTCGGGGTTAGAGGCACAGGCTGGGATACGGATGAACAGGGGTTCGAATTGCCAAGATACTTCCTAGCTGTGTGTCCTTGAGCAGTTTAATCCATAAAGGGTTGCTAGGTGCTTAGGGTGTGCTAGGGGGCACACGGGGACAGAGAGAGTGAGAGGATGCGCTCTGGGCTAAGCCCTGAGCCTTGCACTGGAATGAAAGCCCAAGAAGACAACAGGTATCCTCAGAAAAACCAGCAGCTGGAATGTAGCTGTCCTCTTTCTAGGATGCAAGGAGGGACTCTTCCAGCTTGGGGTGGGGTGGGACAACTCCCTGGAGGAGGTGACCACTGTTCTGAAGGTTAAGAGTCCATCAAGGGCCTGTGGGGCAGAAAGCAGGACAATCTAGGCTCAGGCACAGCATGTGCAGAGAAGCAAGAGACTTGTTGGGGCCTGGGATACAGAGTTCAAGATGGGGAGGTGACGGGAGGACATGAATGCCAAGCAGAGGACTTTGGATTTCAGAAGGACCATGCCACAGAAAGGTCAGAGGTTTCCTGTCCAAGGGCAGGAAGCAGGCAGAGCAGACACACTCAGGCTAAGCAGGGAACTATGGTAAAAACACAAGGGGATGGGGAGCTTGGGTCTGGATGGCCTCAGAAGTCATTTCAGAGGCAGAAGTGTTGACCAGCTCAAGCATGGCCATGGGGGGGGGCAGCGGGGAGAGGGGAAAGGAAGTTGAGGAGGGCTCCTACATGGCTGGCTTTGTGGGCTGGTCACGCTGAAACACCAGAGGAGAGGCAAGTTCTGTGTTGGGATCAGTGATGGGTACAATTTGGGAGCTGCTGATTTTGAGGAACCCACAGGGCACTGTGGTGGCTTCCATACCTGGGGTCTGATTGAAATATCCACATGGGCTTGGCGCCTATAGCTCAACCGGCTAAGGCGCCAGCCACGTACACCTAAGGTGGCAGGTTCGAATCCCCAGCCCCGACCCGCCAAACAACAATGACAGCTGCAACCAAAAAATAGCCAGGCGTTGTGGCAGGCGCCTGTGGTCCCAGCTACTTGGGAGGCGGAGGCAAGAGACTCGCTTGAGCCCAGGAGTTGGAGGTTGCTGTGAGCTGTAATGCCACGGCACTCTACCTAAGGGGACAGCTTGAGGCTCTGTCTCAAAAAAAAAAAAAAAAGATCGAAAATCACATCATCAGCAAACATAATTTGACATTCTCTTTTGGAATAGGTATCCCTTTTATTTCTTTCTCTTGCCTGGTTGCTTCACCTTCTTTACAGTGCTTTAGTATATTAGGCAGTCTTGGCAGAAAAGATGATATACTTAAATGGGATAATTAAAGGGAGTTTAAGAAAGAGATTTTTCTCATACTCATGAACTGGAAATAAAGGAAACAACTATAGTTGGTAAAGAATCCACACTAGGTAGCCACTGGCTCCCTCAGGCTTGAAGTGGTAGACATGGAAGTGTTACTAGAACCCTAGAAAACTATACCTGTAGAAGATGCTCAATAAGATAGGTCACCTTCAGTAGAAAGGCACAGCCATAGTCAATGCCAAGCAGAGCATGGAGGGAACCAGGGAAATAAATCTCAAACTCATAGTCTTCACACACTCCATTTTCCAGGTGGCAAACAGTGCAGAGTGTATTGGGGCAAAATAGAGAATACTTGGCACTTTGTATTGTTAGTCTTTTAAATTATTCCCAAACTGATAGTATAAAATTATATCTTGTTGTGGTTTTATTTTGCATTTTTCTGATATCTAAAGAAGTTGGCATCTTCTTATGTGTTTATTGTCCATTTAATGTCTTTCTCTATAACCCCCCTCTTCCTTTGCATGTTCTATTCTACTGGGTTGTTTTGACAATTGATTTAGAGATCTTCTTTATCTATTCTAGATAATAATTCTTTGATGGACATATATTCATTGTATTTACCTTTTCACAGTGTTTTTGATGAAGAAAGTTTTAAATTTTATTGTAGTGAAATTAATTAACCTCTTTCATAGGATGTGCTTTGTTTATCTTGTTTAGGAAATCCACTTTATTCTGAGTTCATAAAAATCTGTATGTTCTTCTAACACTTTCAATTTTTTATTTTTTATATTAGTTTTTTAGTCCCCTTGGAACTTATTTTCATATGTGGTGTGAGACAAAGGTCAGATTTTTTTTCATATGTACCACCAATTGTCCCAGCACCATTCATTAAATAGTTACCCTACTATTCTCTGTTGATTGCACTGTCAGCTCTGTTAATTCACACAAGGATTGGTCTGTTTTTGAAATCTCAATTTTGTCTCACTAATTTATTCCTCTATACTGACTGGAAAACACAATTTTCATTGCTAAACCCATGAAAGTAGACTGGATATCCACTGGAGCAGTCTCCTTATTTGTTCTTCTTTTTCAAACTTAAAATGATCATGACTCTTTTCTTTTCCCTATACATTTTCAGAATCAACTTGTCAATATCCACAAAACAATCTATAAAGTTTTAACTGGAAGTACATTAAATTTATGAATTAATTTTGGGGAATTTACAATATTATAATATTGAGCCTTCTTATCCAGGGACATGATATTTCTCTCCACTTAGTTATATTTCTCTCTAACTCTTTTCAATATAAGATTAACTATTTCCCTACAAATGCTATGCACATCTTTGGTTAGATTTACTCCCATGCTTCTTGAGTCCTTTAAACTATCACACATTTTAAAATTTTATTTTTTAAAATCTGTGGCTGGTGCACAGGATGTGACTAATTTAATTTTACATCCTTACATCCAGAAACCTTGCAAAACTTAATTATAATAGTTTATTTAAAGATTTTCTTGAGTTTTCTTAATTAAAAATAATTGACTCTGCAAAGAATGATGACTTTATTTCATCCTTTCCAAATATATTACTTTTTATTTCTTTGCCTGTCTTAGTGGGTTGGCTGGGGTCTTCAGTACAACGCTAAATGAAAGTTGTGTTATTGGGTCCTTTGCTTTTTTCTCAATGTAAATGGATTCCTTCTAACACTTTGTCACTAAATATAATGCTTGCTCCATATTTCTCATCCCTTTATCAGGTTAGGAAAGTTGCTTCTATTCCTTCTTTCCCACATTTTTTATTCGAATAAGTAAGTGTTTGGAAATGATTTCTGCATCTGTTGAGATAATCACATACTTTTTCTCCTTTAATGTGAGCCATCTTTATATTTCTGAGGTATAACCAATTTAATAATGCTTATACAAATTTATCTGATGCAAAAATCTATTAATAAATGCATTTAAATTTATGAGTGTGAGGGAAGTGTGATTTATGTTCCTCCTCGTGTGCAAATCTATTTTGCACCAAAGTCTGAGCAGCCTCATGAAACGAGTTGGGGAGTATTCCTTCATCTAGTCGTTCTCTCACAGAGTTTCGTGGAAGAGTGGATTATTTGTTACTTGACAGAGCGTTAGAACTCATTACTGAAATTGTGCAGGCCTAGTATTTTGAAGGCAAATGTATTTTGAACTACTGATCCACTTTCTTCCAAAGCAATAAACTATTTAGGTTCTCTATTTCTTCTTCACTCAGTGATGATAAATACCATTTTAATAGAAAATTCTCCATTGCATTTAAGCATTCAAATTTCTTTGCAGAAAAGTTTCCATAGTACTCTCTGTTATATCCATGGCTGCCCGCCCTTTTTGTTTATACTGTATCTTTATTTTCTCTCTTTCTACCTTATCAGCTTTGTCAGAGGTTTTTCTGTGCAATTAGTCTCTTCAGTCTTCTTCATTACATATGTGTGATTTCTTCTCAATTTTTAAAATTTCTATGCTTAGATGAACCATTTCTTTCTTTCTCTCCTCTTGCTTTTTATCATTTTTAATATTTCATCTTTCCTATATAAACACTGCATTATAAATCACCATCCCACACTCATTTTCCGCTGTTTTACTATGATATGCCTAGATATGGTTTTCTTCATATTCATGCTAATTGTAATTCACTGAGATTCTTAAATCTGTAAATTTCTTTCACCAAGTTTCCAAAGCTTCTAGCCATTATTTCTTCAAATTCCTTTCTACCCAATTCTCTCCTTTCTCTCTTTATGAGGCTCTAGTTACACTATGTTAGACCTAATAGAGTCCCATAGGTCCCTGGGGCACTGTTCAATTTTTTAAAAAATAAATTTTAGCTTTTTGAGTAGTTTTAGGCTTCTTAGAAAAATTATAACAACAATACAGAGAGTTCTTATATACTGTACTCCACACCCAGTATTCCCTATTATTAACACTCAAAAGTCCATACTTCATTCAGATTTGCTCACTTTTTACCTTTTTCTGTTTCAGGATCTCATTCAGAATACTTCATTACATTTAGGCATCAAGCCTTCTTGGGCTCCTCTGGATGGTGGCAATTTCTCAGACTTTCTTCGTTTCTGAAGGCCTTGGAAGGTTTGAGGAAGACTAGTTAGATGTTTTGTAGAATATCCCCCAATGGGGATTCATCTGATTTTGCCCTTCTAGATTAGACTAGAGTTTTGGTTTCAGGGGAGAAAAACCACAGAGCAAAAGTGACATTTTCATCACATCATATTAAAGGTACATACTACCAACATGACTTGTCATTACTGACTTAACCTCCCCTCTCCATATTACACGTTTTGTGAGGAAGTCACTATGCACAGCCCACATACAAGGTGGGGGAAGTTAAGCTTCACTTCCTTAAGAGTGAAATATCTCTATGAATTATTTAGAATTCTTCTATACAGGAGATTTTTATTTCCTCACATTTATTTTCATATTCACTGACTTATATCAGAATGGATTCATAGATTTTTTATTTCATGCTTTGGGTTATAATACAGTATTACTTTATCCATTTTGTTTCTCAGATTGCTCCAGTTTTGGCCATTGAGAACTCTGTCAGTTGGCTCCTGTGTCCCTTTGACATATCCCCATTATTGTGGAGCCTTGTTTTTATTGCTTCGATTTTTACTTTTCAGTGTTATAAGATGCTCCAGGATGCAGCAAGAAGGTCCTGCCTATGAATCAGAAATGGGCTCTGATCGGACATCAAATCTGCCTTCATCTTGGCCTTCCCAGCCCCTAGAACTGTGAGAAATAAATTTCTGTTGCTTGTAGGCGTCCATGTTTATGGTATTTTGTAATAGCAGCCCAAATGGGCTAAGACAACCCACTTTGAGGTCTAGTTGAAAGATCAAGGATATTTAATCTCTGTAGCCTCAGTGTCCTTATGTATAAAACGGTTGATAATTCCAGTCTCACAGGATTATTGTATAATGAAATAGTATATATTCAGCTTAGGATCTGACTCAGCATACATGCTAGGAAAACATTAAGAAACTATCATTATTTACTCTACATTGGGGTAAAACAGGTGTTAATAATTTGGCCATTTTATACATTCTGGATTGCTTTATTTGTAACTATTTGGGTAAAATTCCTGGGTGGCAGAATAATGGTGAAGAATTTTCAATAGAACCTGAGATTATATTTTAATCAAGCACAGTATCAACTTGAAAAAAAATTCAAGACTTTTGATAAAAGTGCTCTTATCAAAGCTACTACAAAATGTGAGGGCTTTGATAGCTATTGCATCATCCACTAATGCTATTTTGCCCAGAAGCGTTTTCTACTTGATTTTTTCAATGTGTTGGTGAGGCCAAATGAAAAAGAAAGGCAACTTTTGCCAAAAATAGCATAGTTTGATTCATCATCATTTTAGACAAATATGTAATGAAACAGGAAGTAACTTTGAAAGCCCTCTTAACTACACTGATATACGTTTGTTTCAGCTACAGCAGAGGGAGGGTGCTAGATCTGAAAAGAGAAACACCAGAGGTATTTCTTCCTAAAAGGACAGTGGGAGAAAGCATTCCAGAAGCTCTGACGCTTACAAAAGAAGAAATCTGGATTCTTAAAATACTGTGACTCTAAGACAGATGACAAGTGGCCTGGGTCCTGGCCGAAGGCAACATCATTGCTTTCTGCTTCCACCTTTTGCCCTGGCACCGGTGAACTTGGAGCTGTAAAGTGTATGGTTTAAGTGCCTCAGCTGTGGAAGCACACAGGAGTGATTTTGAGTCCTACCTTGCAACTTTCCAGCCATGTGACCTTGGGCAATCTACTTTTTCTCAATAAAAAAAATATTGGCAAGCTGTTGGTACAATACTTGGTTTGGAGGAAGTATTAAGTGTCAGCTATTGTTTTTATCAAGCAGTGCCTCCATGAACCCATGAGCTAGGCAGGAAGTCTTTTGTCGTTGATTTTTGTTTTTTTCCAGTTGGGAATCATTTTAAGTACTTTTACATTAAAGACAGAATAGTATGCAGTAGGATACAACTCTCATTAATTTTTAGCCTCAAATATAAGACTTCAAAGTATTTTCCACTTTGTGATCACTGCGGTGAGCATTGCTCCTCATTCCTAAGTGGAGGATGGAGAGGGCATCTGTATAGGTCAAGTTCTTTCTCACTTTCTTCTACTGTTAAGGAGGTTTGGAAAGGCAAGTCCGCAGAGCACGGGTGGAATCCTTATGGCACCTGCATTCTTAAAGACCTGGAAAGAGAAGGACAGATGAGTCAAGATCAACCAGCAAGCAAAAAAGCCAGGACTCCAAACCCTGTGGGTGCATCCCATAGCCCAGCACATTTTCCCTCTGTACAATGAGTGGATCCTTGGCTACCCCTGCCAGGACCAGGGTCAAAGGTGATTCTTTGGTCAACATTTACCAAACGCTCTCCTTAGTGCATCTGAGATTTCTAAACCACACCTCCCCCCTCTCTTCAACATTCATTTCTTTCCTGCAAATAAGCAAAACACACTCTTTTCCTTGAAATTCTGCATGTTCAGCGGGATATTTTTGGGCATCGAGGTGGATTGTAATGCAAATGCCCTTGATTTTCTTGGGACTCTCTTTCTCCTGTGAATTTCAGTGAGTGATAGGCCCTCTTGAAATAAATGTGCTTTTGATAGATGAAAATTCTCCTTTCCCTTGTGAAATGTGCTTGGTGGCAGATACTTCCATTTGGTGGAATTTGTTTAATAACTCAGTGTCATGAGGGGCTCAGCTGAGCAAATGTGTAAGATGAAGTGAGGACTCAGGGTGAGAGCCCAGAAATGCCCAGGTGGGATCAGAGTTGAGGCCAAGATACAGGAAGCCAAAAACTGGGTCACCATATCAACCAAGAAATAGGAACTGGAGTGACCGGAGGTGACTAAGTATTAATAGGTGCAAAGACCACAAGCCAAGAGTCAAGGTCAGCAAGGGTAGGAGGGGTGGATGCAGCTGGGTACACTCAGGAGTAGGACCAGTGTCCCGGCAGCTGCTATTGATTTGGTCCTTTGTATTGAAGCAGCAGCTGCCACAAAAGCCACTCTATTTAGAACCATGCATGCTTATCTGCTAGCGTCCTCTGTGGCGAGCAGCCTGCTGTGTTGTTCACTGGAATCCTAAGGGTTCGAAAGAGTTCCGTGCAGTGGTTCCCACTCCCAAGAGAAGCTTGTTTAAGTTGACTTGTAGGAGGGTCAGCAGCACCTTCCAGCATCATGACCTCTAACATCACTGTCATAGTCAAAGGACTTAGCAGGTGTTAGCCCAGAGATGGATAATAGCAGAAGAAAACGCAGAGTTGTTCAGAGTGGAAACTATAGCTTTTGGTTCTCAGCATATGGAAGAATTCTCTTCCAACCAGAGCAACCCAGCAACAAAGGCTATCCAAGAGAGGTGAGCTTCCTGTCACCAGAGGTATGTGACTTCCAGGGGGCTTCCAGAGCAGAGCAGTAATTGAACTGGACTGCTGGCGAGGTGCCTTCTGCACTCAGATGCTGTGATTTACATCAGTGCTGAGGGAAACACTCTGGCATGACTCCCCATTGCCTTGTGCATCACACAGCCTG
This sequence comes from Galago senegalensis, assembly GCA_963575145.1. Taxonomy (NCBI): domain Eukaryota; kingdom Metazoa; phylum Chordata; class Mammalia; order Primates; family Galagidae; genus Galago; species Galago senegalensis. Next base: position 14,884 of record CAUYTI010027550.1, read on the forward strand.
ACTCCTGGCATGTGGCCCTCTGTAGTCTGACCCCGGTCTCACACTTGCCATTCTAGCATACTGCAAGCTCTTTGGGTTCCATCTTGAAGCCCCTGGGATCATCTCAACAGGCTCAGTTCCCTCTCACATCCAAGCCCTTCCACAGCCCTCTCCCATCTTTCCTCTGTCCATCATCTGGTTAACTCCTGCTCATCCTTCAAGTCTCTTCCTCATAGAATGCCACACTCCTGGGCACTGAGAATGGTTCAGCTGTCCTTTCCATTTCATAACACATGACATACTCTATCTGTAATGGTGACTCCCAGCACTGAGAGTACACAGAGGGCAAGGAAATCTCCATCTTACTCAGTTTTGAATCCCCACTGCCCAGTGCCCTGCCTGTCCCCCAGTAAATCCTCAATGCAAATCAATTGCTTTGAAAGTGGTTGAATGTCCACAGCCCCATGACCATGGCTACCCTGTCCCCAGAACTCTGCTGGTCAGTTCCTTAGGCCACTGGCTGAGCACAGAATTTGGTTTCATGGCTGACTTTGGAAGTTTGAAGTTCAGTTAGTTAATTTTCTTGAAATCAAGTTTTCCCCACATTCATTCTATGAGTAAGGATATGAAGGTTAACTAAGGCAAAAATAAGCAAGAACATCTGTCTTCTTCCCCCAGTGAGAGAGGATGGCATCCTCCATGCTGAGGCAGAGTTGCTAATAAATGGAGCAGTCAGCATGGAGAGAGCAGGATTCTAATTCTGGATCCTTCATTAACCTGCTGTGTGACCCTGGGCTAACTACCTATCCTCTCTGGGCATCGTTCATTTGGCAAATATTTATTGCAGTCCTACCACATTCCCAGCACTTTGGCATGGTTTAGTATCGATATAATTGAACACAGATGTGATCTTTGTACTTACAGAATTTACAGTCTAATGGAGAGACACACAATACATTAGAAAGCAAATAAATAAATATCTGAATGTAAATTATGACAAGAACTACCAAGGAGCAGAACAAGGTATAGTAACAGAAAAATGAAGGAAACAGAGGGAATTCTGGGAAGATGGCTGACTGGTAGCATCCCTCAGCAGAAGCTCCTTGAGCAGAGGAAGAAAAACTGGACAGAATTGGACTCTGTGAAGCCAAAGGTGGGGAGCTGAGCCAAGAAAGAAGTTCAGCAAGCTGTAACTCCAAGGAAGAGCATTCAAGAAAATAAATTTCAGGTACAAAGCCTATCCACTAGAGGACGGGAGACTCCTCCCCCAAGCAGAAGGCCTGCTGCAGGCTATCTGTGAAAGAGCAGGGAACAAAAGACTTCTCATTGCACCTCGCTGGAGAGAGCCACTAAACCCCAAGTCTCTTTTTCCAGGGAGGTCCCACTTATGAACCTAGAGACCACCCCACCAGGCATAAAATTGAACAGATATTTCCCCCCACAAGTCCAAACTCCCAGTCCACTCTTCCCCCTCACATGGCGGTCTGAAGTTCTAGCCCCTGCAGGACACAGAGTGTTTATTTGGTCTTGTCCTGAGAGATCTGAGCATAGTATGGACCACCAACCATCAGGACAGGATCTGTGACTAACGGGGAAGAAAGAGGGTGTGGGAAGAAAGGGATACTTGGCAGAAGGAGGAGCAATCCCCTGGTTATGACTATGCCTGGCCAGTGGTAGTGTTAACCCTTGGTTTGGGATGTGTCTGGTGTGACAGGGTGCAGAACCCCTGGCTCTAATGGCACCATGGCGGGAGAATGGTTGCACTGTGTGGACTGAGTTTGGCAGACAGAGCTGGTCCCTAGCCCCTGCTGGTCCTGCAGGCAGAGGTTTGCTAGGTATGGACTGAGACCTGAGAGCAAGGGTGTGGTTCCCTGACTCCAACAGACCCCTTGAGCAGTGGCTTGCTGGGTATGAACCAAGACCTGAGGGATAGGGCATGGTCCCCTGTCTCCAGTGGGGCTGGTGACCAGAGGCTTACCAGGTGAGGACTGAGACCTGTGTGTGGGTTGCGGTGCCCTGACTCTAATAGAGCCTGTGAACAGAGGCTTGTCAGGCAGTGGACTGAGACTGGCAGGTGAGGGCATGATCTCCTGACTCCAACTGGTCTGGCAAACAGAGGCTAGCTGGGTATGGACTGAGACTGGAGGGTGGGGCCAGTGCCCTGACTCCAACAGAGACTGAGAACAGAGGCTTGACAAGCAGTGGACTGAAACTGGCATGCAGGGGCATGGTCCTCTGAATCCAACTGGTCTGGCAAGCAGAGGATAGCTGGGTGTGGACTAACACCAGAGGGCACGGGCTGGGCGCCTGTGGCTCAAGCGGCTAAGGCGCCAGCCACATACACCTAAGGTGGCGGGTTCGAATCCCCAGCCCGGGCCCGCCAAACAACAATGATGGCTGCAATCAAAAAAAAAAAATGGCCAGGCGTTGTGGCAGGTGCCTGTGGTCCCAGCTACTTGGAAGGCTGAGGCAGGAGACTCGCTTGAGCCCAGGAGTTGGAGGTTGCTGTGAGCATGATGCCATGGCACTCTACCCAGGGGGATAGCTTGAGGCTCCATCTCAAAAAAAAAAAAGAAAAAGACCAGAGGGCACGGGCATGGCTCTTGGCTCCAACCAGGCCTATGAGGAGAGCCGTGGACAACAGTGTGGACTGAGTCTTGTGGGTAGGAGTATGAATCCCTGGCTCCAATAGTGCTGTTGGAGACCCTTGAACCCCCCTCTGTTGAACAGGGTTTCCACTGCTTAAGACAATTTAATTGGAAACTGTGTCTGGGGATGTCTACCCAGGGACATTCTGAGGTTGACCTTCCAAGTTCTGTAGTGGAAAAGAATTGAAGGGTTGGGGCTGGGTGTCACAGCTGTTTATATCTCTTCACAATCGAGACTTAAGCCTGATACTATGGCTTCTTAAGATAGGGTAGAGGTTGGCTGATACCAAAACAGAGCTAGCTTGTGCTATCTCACCAAGTGGGTCTTCAGAGTCTCTGGCCAGAAGTCTAAAAGGGGCCATTGTAAGGTTGTAGGAGATAAGCCACAATTACAAAGCCTAGTGCTTTGGTAAGGGGGTTTCTCTACTACCTAGGAACCCCAATTCAATCTCACCCTACCAGTTCTAATAACCAAATGGTGGAAAATAAACATGGTATGGACCCAACAGAAAAACTCTGGCAACATGAATAACCAGAGTAGATCAATCCCCCCCCCCCCAAGAAATGACAAAGGAGATACAACTGAAGATGCCATGCATAGACAAATGGCAGCAATATCAGAAGTCGAATTCAGAATATGAATTGCAAATAAGATAAATAGAATGGAAGAAAAGAGAGAAATTGAATTCCAAAGAGTAGTTCTAAAGTTGTCTCAAGAAATTAATGAATTCAAAGTCCAAGTCACCAAAGATATGGACATAAAGAGAAAAGAGATAGCAGAGAAAATGTAATGAGAAAATAGATAGCAGAGCTCAAGGAAACGAAAAAGTTAGTTGAGAAACTCCAAAATACAGTAGACTCCCTCAGTAATAGAGTTGACCAGGCAGAAAGCACTAGGGATTCTACTATAAAACTCTTAGAAATGATAAAGGAATACAGCAGCGTCTCAGATTACAAAATCAACACTCATAAATCTGTTGCCTTTATATATACGAACAATAGTCATGCTGAAAAAACAGTCAAGGACTCTATTCTGTTCACAGTAGTTCCAAAGAAGATGAAATATTTGGGAGTTTATTTAACAAAGAACATGAAAGATCTCTATAAAGAGAACTATGAAACTCTAAAAATAGAAATAGCTGAAGATGTTAACAAATGGAAAAACATACCATGCTCATGGCTGGGAAGAATCAACATTGTAAAAATGTCCATACTACCCAAAGCAATATACAATTTTAATGCAATCCCTATTAAAGCTCCACTGTCATACTTTAAATATCTTGAAAAAATAATACTTTGTTTTATATAGAATCAGAAAAAACTTCAAATAGCCAAGACATTACTCAGAAATAAAAACAAAGCAGGAAGAATCATACTACCAGACCTTATAGCCAAGACATTGCTCAGAAATAAAAACAAAGCAGAAGGAATCATACTACCAGACCTCAGACTATACTATAATCAATAGTGATCGAAATAGCATGATATTGGCACAAAAACAGAGAGGTAGATGTATGGAACAGAATAGAGAACCAAGAGATGAACCCAGCTACTTACCATTATTTGATCTTTGGCAAGCCAATTAAAAATATTCAATGGGGAAAAGATTCCCTATTTAACAAATGGTGCTGGATGAACTGGCTGGTGACCTGTAGGAGACTGAAACTGGACCCACACCTTTCACCATTAACTAAGATAGACTCTTATAGGATTAAAGATTTAAACTTAAGGCATAAAACTATAAAAATACTAGAAGACAGTGTAGGGAAAACTCTTGAAGAAATTGGCCTGGGCGAATATTTCATGAGGAGGACCCCCCAGGCAATTGAAGCAACACCAAAAATACATTACTGGGCTCGGCGCCTATGGCTCAACGGCTAAGGCGCCAGCCACGTACACCTAAGGTGGCGGGTTCAAATCCCCAGCCCGGACCGGCCAAACAACAATGACGGCTGCAACCAAAAAAAATAGCTGGGCGTTGTGGCGGGCGCCTGTGGTCCCAGCTACTTGGGAGGCGGAGGCAGGAGACTCGCTTGAGCCCAGGAGTCGGAGGTTGCTGTGAGCTGTGATGCCACGGCACTCTACCCAGGGGGACAGCTTGAGGCTCTGTCT
>CAUYTI010027553.1:0-14802 GCA_963575145.1 Galago senegalensis
CAATAACTGAGAAAATGACATGAAGGCTGTGTTGACCAGTTTGATGGAAGTATTTCAGATTGCATGTGAAAACCCCACACTGTACCCCAGAAGTGCATTAATGTACATAGTTATCATTCAATAAAAAAAAAGAAAAAGAAATAAATAATATACACACACACACACAAAAAAAAAAGAAATATGCATTTGATCTTTGTTTTCTGGCATATTACCCCTAAATTCCTTGGAGTCTCCAAAGTTATAGGTGTCTTTTTGAAGGACAGAGTTTATTGATGGAAAGGTTGATAGAAACATTGATAAGGGAAATAGCGAGAACAGAACCTCTGGCAACCGAGAGGGGCCCCAAGTGGGCAACCCCATATCTGTCTGCTTATATGCTAATGAGTTGACCGATGACTTTCCACCCCTACGTAGTTACAAGATGGGGGGTGGTCGCAGGAAAAATCAAACTGTGATCAGAGGGTTAAGACTTTCAGCCTCATGCCCCAAATTGGGAGGGAAGAGGAGCTAAAGGTTGAGCAGATCACCAATGGTCCATAATTACATCAGTCATGTCTATGCAATGAAGGGTCCATAAAAACCCAAGGGGACTGGCAGGTGGCACACCCCAGGAGGGCATGGAGGCTCCACACCCCTTCCCATATGTCCCCTTGTCCATCTCTTTATCTGTATCCTTTGTAATATTTTTTATAATAACCCAGTTAAGTAAAGTGTTTCTCTGAGTTCTGTGGACTGCTCTAGCAAGTTAATTGAACCCAAGGAGAGGATATTGGAAACTCTAGCTCATAATTAGTTGGTCAGAAGTGCAGGCAAAACCACCAGGGGCCTGCGCATGACATGTGAGGAGGCAGCAGTGTGATGAGGCCGAGCCCTTAGCCAGATAGATGGTGTCACAATTGAGTGGAATTGCACGATTCCAATCTGGTGCCCACTCCAGAATCGATCAATTGGTTATAGGTGGGAAGAAATCCCCACACATTTTGGTGCCCAAAAGAAGAATTTTGCGTTGTGAGAGTAGTGTAGGGGGAAAGGTTTACTTTTTACTTCAGAGAAGACAGGGCTGAACGCATACAAACTGGACTGCCATGAGTCTTGGCTGCCAGGCTTTGGAAACCATTCCCTAACTGCACAACGGCGTCATCCCCAGCACAGTGCCCAGTGCATGGTGATGGGAATCAGTAAATTCCAAGTTGGGTAAGGAAGAATGAGCATGGGGTGAGAATCAGGAGAACGTACAGTATCAGAGGCTCATTGTGGACTGGTGCGGCAGAAGCAGGGGCTTACATACCTCACACACATGCATGTCAGTGAGTGTCAAAAGTAATGATTTGTCAAATGTAAATATGTAAAAATCCTACAACTTTTGCACCCTATTTTGCTATACCTTAATTTTTTTAGATGCTCATATTCTCCTCAGCAGGTGAAAACACTCCACAGTTAGCTGGGTTCTCCCACTGATGGTACAAGTCTAGAGAAAAAGCCTTAGCTAGGGCTGCAAGCTGCACTGTTAGTTGGCAGGGAAATCAGAGCATTTTAAATGTTCCTTCCCGACACGTTGCACAGGCAGTGGATGCACTGCCTCTCTTTCAAGCTGCTTCACCAAGAGCTTTCATCAAAGGATGCTTCATGGGAAGAGCCAGTCCCCTGGTCCCCCTTGGCTAAGGTTTCGGCACTGGGACCTTTCTTAACCTCCTAGAGGCCTTAAGCAGGAGTCAAAGACCATTTCCATGGAGTGGCGAGAGAAGAGTCTGACTGCAGTAGTTTGAGGATGAGGAATGCCTGTGATCCCAGAGAATGTGGCTCTGAAGCACATTCTTTGGTCTAAGAGCAAAATATGCTCTCTTTAGTGAGAAAAATAAATCAGAAGAATTTTTTAGTTTGGCTCTCTATGTGGAAAATGTTCCTGCATTATAACAATAAAAGCCCTTCTGATGCTTTTTTTCTTAATATCCTCACAAATGTGCTCTTTTCACACTTTCCCTTGCTTATCTGCTACTAAAATGCCACCCTCACCCCCACCCCATCTTCATTAACCTAATAATGTCTTCAATCACCAAACACCCATTCCTCTGCTTCTAGAAATACTTCCCAAATTTCCTTTGAGAAATCTGAGTCTTATTTTTTGTCATCAGTCTGGGTAGGATTGACCATACTCTGAGCTGAAGGGAGGGGCCTAGATTGGTTTGAAGGAATTATTGTACCCTTCAACCCTGGCCCTCATGGTTTGTTGAGGGACTGATATGTAACCTAGTCAGAACCAATGAGAGAACGGGATCTGGAGAAAGAGATGCTTCCTTGTTTGCTCCCAGGGTTTACTGGAAAAGATTCTCTCTTCTGCCAAACATTGTGATTAGAAGACATGAGGTCTGGAATCACTACAGGCATTTTGCTGCCAGGAGGTGAACCAGCTGGAGAATGAAGCCCAGCGCCTTTCTAATTCCCTCTACCATAGACTTGTGTGATGGTAGACTTGTGTTATTTTAATGACCACAAATTGTCTGGATATTTGGTCAAACATTATTCTGGGTACATCAGTGACGGTGTTTTTTGGATGAGGGGAACATTTAAGCAGTAGACTGAGTAAAGCAGATTGTGTTCACCACTGTTAAGTGACTCTCATGTGAATATTTGAAGGCCTGAATAGAACAAAAATACTGATCCTTCTCAGGGTAACCTCAGAGAGCCCCTTGCTTACCTCATCACCCTGTTCCAATAACCAGCTGCCCACCCCTAATGGCTCTTTCCACCAGAGCAGTAACTCCTTATTGGTTATCCCACCATCCCATCACCATCTGGAGACTTCCCTATATAAGAATACATTTCTCTTCTCTCTCTCTTTTTCCCCCTCTCCCTTTCTTCTCTCTCTCCTCTTTTTCTCTCCTACATGGTGCTGCTCTGCAGCCTCCCTCCCCCACCAATAAAGACCTTTCGTACAAGCCTTGGTGGTCTGTGAGATCTCTGCCAGTCGAGCGCCTCCCTTTCATCTGGTGTTAGAACCGGGATTTAATTAGGGAACGCTCCCAAAAGTAACTTCCACCCCCTCTACAGGATTTTAACTCCTACAGATTCCCTATTCTCTTTCGCACTCCCAGCAGCTCACCACCGCATCAGCGTGTGTTCATCCACCAAGGCGCTCTAACCAGCAAACAGCACCAGCCTCATTCAAATTTGGTGAGTACCCATGTGGGAACGAATTTTCCATAATCATGGGCTAAATTGCTTACATTCCTGGCAATTCACCCATTTCTCGGGGCTTGAGTTCCCTATTCCCATTGACCTTATGTGGCTTAGCCCAGGGCTTCCACTCCACACATGAAAATTCCTGGTGCCAGGTCTCAAGCTCTCCTCAGCCCCATGGGTCTGACACTGATCTGGGTACAGTGATGACTGTCCTAGACTGTGTCCTCGTTCTCACGGCCACCAGCAAAGCAGCGGAAACGTCCTCCCTTTCTCCTGATCCTCGCGTGATTCTGCTCACTCTTTATGCCTGCATCAAATCACCATGAGTGCAGCCATTCTGTCCCACCTAAGTCCCCCTCAGGGTACTTATCACGCCACCTGATAAAATTAGGATTAAACTTAAAGCAAAAAATCAATTAAGCTCGGCTCGGCACCTGTGGCTCAAGTAGCTAAGGCGCCAGCCACATACACCTAAGGTGGTGGGTTCAAATCCAGCCCGGGTCCACCAAACAACAATGATGGCTGCAACCAAAAAAATAGCCAGGTATTGTGGTGGGCGCCTGTGGTCCCAGCTACTTGGGAGGCTGAGGCAGGAGACTCGATTGAGCCCAGGAGTTGGAGGTTGCTGTGAGCTGTGAAGCCATGGCACTCTACCCAGGGGTATAGCTTGAGGCTCTGTCTCAAAAAAAAAAAAATCAATTAAACTCTCTACCCAAATTTGACCACTTTACAAACTAAGCAACCAAAGTATCTGGCCAAGCTAGAGTTCATTTAATTTTTCTTTAATTTGAAACTTATATATTATATAAGTGCCACCATGTAAACTAATTCCTTTACTTCTAATCCTTCTCATTTTATTCAAAAATTTCAATTTATTATTATGTCCTAATAATAATAATCCAAACTTATCTAACATAATGTTTTTTATTACTTTAACTAAAATCCTAACCTCTAATGAGAGCAAACGAGTGTGAGAGAAGGTGAAAGAGGCAGCAGATCAATTTCATACATCAAAAAATGAGCATCCTACAAGTAACACTACAATCCCTAACTCCCAGCCAAATTAAAATTATAATAATAATACTGGGAGAAAAAGTAGAAACATTTTTATTACCTGTATTCTTTGCGAACTTACAACTTCTGCCAAAAGGCTATCAATTATGATAAATTACAAAAAATCATACAAAATAAGTCTGAAAATCCTTCAACTTTCCTCCAACACCTTACGGAGGCTTTTATTAAGTATACTAACTTAAATCCTAAAACAATAAATGGGAAAAACGTTCTCATGACTTATTTCTTTAACCAAATTACCCTGACATTAAACTTAAACTAAAGCGCTTAGAGCACAGACCCCTGACACCCCAGGCTGTAATCTTAGACACAGCCTTTAATGTTTACATGGGGTGAGATAATATTTTCCAAAGGGAGAATGAAAATTCTCAAACCCCAAAATTATCAAATACTAGCTCGAACATTACAAATAGTGTCCCTAAGGCCATCATTCCTAACCTGCCCAAATCATCAGGGACCAAAGGCCACTTCATAACTCAACCACCTGAACCATACTACAAGTGTGGTGAAGAAAGCCACTGGGTACAACATTGCCCCAACCCCAGCCCCCCACCAGGGCCATGCCCTCTCTGCAAAAGAAAGGACCATTGGAAGACTGACTGCCCCTTGGTCCAGAAAGGTCATGGAGCCAGCCAACCTTTGGTACCTACATACAGCACACTTGTCGGGGCTTGCCTCTTCTGAAAACTGATGAAGATCCTCTGCAAAGGCAAGGGTCACCCTGATGGTGGCAGGGAGGATAATGGCCTTCCTATTAGACACAAGAGCTAGCTTCTCAGTTCTTAAAGAGTTCAACAGTCCTACCTCCTATTACCTAACTCTATTGTCAGGATAAAGTGTTTATCCCACCATCCACATCAAACTCCTTTTTACACTGCATAATTGGCAATTTCTCATTTATATATTCCTTTTGGTATTACCTTCCTGTCCAGTTCCCCTTCTGGGACGTGACATACTTTCCAAATTAAATATTACCCGCACTTTTAATTTTAAATTAATAAATACTAACCCATCTCCTTCTGCCTCACTCTGCCTCAGCCTTTCCCAAGCCATCAATAACCCATCCACCAGAGCAAGTAAATCCTGAGGTTTGAGATACTAAAACCCCCTCAATTGCCCCTACTCTCCAATTCTTATTAAACTAAGAGACCCTTCTATTTTTCCTTCTCAACATCAATATCCACTTCCCCAATCTAGTCTCTTAAAACTTCAGCCTATTATACAAGCCTTTTATTCCTAGACTTCAAAACTATTATCATAAACAGAAAAATCCTTCATAACTTTCTTCTACGCACTACAAAACAAGAACTCCTCTCCTTTTTAAGATTAACTAAATACCTCAAAACATAAATTCCCAACTTTTCTCTCCTAACTGCTCCTTTATATAATACTACTCAAGGTAACCCTCATGGACATCTCCTAACCTCCATTTCCACTCCTTTTAAATCTCTACAATATACTTTGTTAAAACCTCCAGCCCTCCACCTTCCTAATCTTTCTCACCACTTCCTCCTACATATCACAAAAACCTGTGAGTTTACTCTCAACATACTTAAACATCAGCTAGACCCCACCTTTACCTATCTCTCAAAATAATTAAATCACACTGTTGGAGGTTGGGCCCCTTGTCTCAAGACATTAACAGCTACAATTACTCTAATACAAGAATCAAAGAAACTCACTTTAGTTCCCCTACTAGTTCCCCTCATTCTCTATCTAATCTTTTAACATACAAAAATCGCCAAACCCTACCACCATGCTGCATTCTTAACCTTCAAACCTCTCTCTTATCTGACCCATCATTATCTTTTAACACATGTCCCACACTAAATCCTACATCTCTGTTACCTACTGCCTCTAACTCGTCATCCACTCACAATTAAAATTACACGTCAACTCATCTCCTGACACCTCCTCTCACTTCCTGCTTATTTCTACCCCTATTACTAATACAATAAAAGAAACAAATCAACCTCCCACTCGTAACCTCCTCATCTATCTCCACAAGTTGTTTCACCCCAACTCTCAAACTCTGCTACAATTTCTCAAAACTTTCTTTCCTCTCTCACAAATAAATTCAAAGTCTCTATTCTATAATTACATAGAATTATATATTATATATTTATAATTCTAAATTATATAGAATTATAATTTTAAATTATTGCAAAAAAGAAACCCTATTTCAATGCCTCCTCTCTCTCTCTATCCAACAACCCATATGAATCGGCCACTCAAGTTACCATACTTCCCTTACTAACAACAGTAAAAGTTGACTGTTGTCAGTAACAACTGACATAGACATAAAAATAAGCCTCAAACTCCAAAAACAACATAAATCAAAATCATCAAACTTCCCCTCTTAATTCACTCAAAACCTACTCTAAATTACACTTCTACCTTTCCTCACACCTATACAAAACTCATTTTATTCAAACCAAACTCTCAAAAGTTGTCTTAACACGTAACTACACCCCAGATACAGCTTCCAACCTACAAAAAAAGAAACTCTTCTTCGTAAATGAGCTATACTCTACTCCAGGCCACAAGACCTTCATAAACACCATTTCTAAACAACCACCACTAAAAGGGCAGTCTGAGAAGAAAATCTTACATCTTCCCAATGAAAAATTATAATCGTCCAATGTTTTTTCTGGGGAAAACATTCGAGTTTTGGCTTGTTTTTACTTAATGTAAAAAAAATTGTGTTTTTGTTAAAAGTGTCTTCAGACTGAATCCTTTATGCACCAAAGTTGGTTTGAAAAGGAAAATAAAATAAAATCACTTTCTTGCTTGGTAAGCAAGAAGCCATATGGATTTTTTTTTTAACTTACAGAAATGGAAATATGTGTAACTTGTTAGTATTGTATCAAATAAACGTTGCATAGAGATAATAGAACATTGCTTGTAAATAATTCAGCAGATTTGTAATATATTTTTATATTTTGAAAATGTACTGGCTTGGTGCCCTTGGCTCAGGTGGCTAGGGCGCCAGCCACATACACCTAAGGTGGCGGGTTCGAATCCAGCCCAGGCCCGCCAAACAACAAGGATGGCTGCAACCAAAAAAAAATGTCCGGACGTTGTGGCGGGCGCCTGTGGTCCCAGAAACTTGGGAGGCTGAGGCAGGATATTTGCTTAAGCCAAGGAGTTGGTGGTTGCTTTGAGATGTGATGCCATAGCACTCTATCCCAGGGGGACTGCTTAAGGCTCAGTCTCAAAAAAAAAAAAAAGAAAAAAGAAAAAAAAAGAAAAAGAAAATGTACTGTAGATAATTTTCTAGAGGCAGGAAAGTTAAATGTATATATTATGCTAGAAATAATATTGAAGGACACTGTAATTCACTAGTGCTGCCAGAGGAATTGTTAATAAAGCAGCTTCTTTAACAATAAATGTCTTTTGCAGACTTAAGGGACTACTGTTAATATCTGTGAGAACAAAACACATTGAACATCCTTCCAGAAAGTCTTTGAGGGAGAACGTATACCATAACAGAATTATGGTACTCATTTCTGACAATGATCGTGAAATCAATTATTTCCTTACTGTTGGAAGGACATATTGTAAAGTATGTATTTATATGCAATCAAACTGCAGAAAATACTCCTCAGTGAGGAGTTTTCACTTTATTATAATGATATAAAAACATAATGAAAGTAAAAAGATAATTATATAGTTTTTACACTAAATTTTTTAAAGAAAGAGTAGACAAAAATATAAAATTAAACCTTTGTTTCCCAAATGGGAATGGTTCCAAGATACATAAATTATTTCTCATTTATTTTAAAAAATTAAAAAATAAAAATTATAGGAGTTTTATTCATTCAGAATGGGGTAAAGAGCTATGTATATGAAATGAGTCTTATAAAATTAAATGAAGTGCAAATAGAAGCACTACCACTATAAGACATTTTGGAATGGTATGTTTAATAAGGGTATTATCCTTATGCTCTATAGCAAATGTGATTTATTTTAGAAAGGAAAAGAAAAGCAGTGTGTTTTCTTACAATTTTTTGTTTTCTTTTGCCTAAGCACTTCCAATTGCTGTATTCTGTATCTGTGAAGTAGCCTGCATTCTCCTTTGTTCTTTTTAAAATTTGATTTGTTATAAAATTGCCAAATAGAAGTGGTTCATATATATAGTTTGTAGCTGTATATATATATATTTTTTTTGGAGACAGAGTCTCACTATGTCGCCCTTCGTACAGTGCCGTGGCATCACAGCTCACAGCAACCTCAAACTCTTGGGCTTAAGTAATTCTCTTGCCTTAGCCTCCTGAGTAGCTGGGACTACAGGAGCACACCACAACTCCCGGTTATTTTGTTGTTGTTGTTTCTGTAGTTGTCTTTTCTTTCTTTTCTTTTTTTTTTTTTTTTTGGCAGGTTGGGCTGGGTTTGAAACCCCCAGCTCCAATGTATATAGCTGGTCCCCTAGCCACTGAGCTACAGGTGCCAAGCCTTGTAGCTGTGTTTTTATTTTATTGTCTCATGTTCTCGTAAGTCACTCTTAATTGACAGATTATTGCAGACCTTGCTTGAGTATTTTTTTATAAAACAAAGCAAATCACACACACACACACACACAAAAAAAACATGTACACAAATGTTCATAGCAGCATTCTCCATGACAACCAAAAAGCAGAAACCACCTGAATGTCCATCAACTGATAGAAGTGTAAACAAAATGTGTTATATCCATACAATGGAATATTATTTGGTAGTAAAAAGCTGACATACTGACACATATCACAACATGGGCAAACCTTGAAAACTGCATGCTGAGTGAAAGATGCCAGTCACAAGGGCCAAATATTGTATGATTTCATATAAATAAAATGTCCAGCATAGGAAAATCTATAAAAACAGATAGAGTAGTGGTTGCCTAGGGCAGGAGTGGAGTGGAGAGGGTAATAATGGCTAAGGAGTGCAAAGTTTCCTTTTGTGGTGATAAGAATGTTTTAAAATTAATGGTTGTAATAGTTTCAAAACTCTGTTAAAATTAAACTATTGGTTTATACACTTTATACAAACAAATTCTATGACATGTGAGTATTTCAATAAAGTTGTTTCCAAAAGAATAAGATATAATGAGGAAAGAACAAATAGATTTGACAACTAATCAATTAAAACTTCCAGAGGTGGCTCGGTGCCTGTGGCTCAAGTGGCTAAGGCGCCAGCCACATACACCTAAGGTGGCGGGTTTGAATCCAGTCCAGACCCACCAAACAACAATGAAGGCTGCAACCAAAAAAATACCCTGGCGTTGTGGTGGGCACTTGTGGTCGCAGCTACTTGGGAGGCTGAGGCAGGAGACTCGCTTGAGCCCAGGAGCTAGAGGTTGCTGTGAGCTGTGATGCTACGGCACTCTGCCCAGGGGGACAGCTTGACGCTCTGTCTCAATAAATAAATAAATAAATAAAAATAAAAAACTTCCAGAGGTGAAAAATATATTCTTTAAAACTGAAAACTCAATAAGCAAGTTAAACAGGAAAATAGACAAAGTTGAACAGAAACTTGGTGAATGGAAAGAGACAGAGAAACAGTATGTGAGAGATTAGGAACCTGTGTCTGTCTATCAGCAGTTCAGAGAGAACAGAGACAATGACAAGGAGGCCACACTTGAAGTGGTAGCAACTGAGAACTCAGAACTGAGAAAAGACTCAGACTCAAATTCTCAGGTTGGAGAGATACACTAAGTCCTGTGCAAAGAAAAATAAAAATGAATTCCAACCTGACTAGGTCTTTAATGAACTCAGAGTACACAGAAAAAAATGAAAATTTTAAGGCAATTAGAGAGAAAATCAGAACAACAAAAGAGTAGAAAGCCAACAATGCAAGGCAATAGCAGAGCCCAGAAGACCTTTGATGTGCTGGTGAGAAATAATCATCAAATCCATAGCATGGAGGAAGTAAATATATTTCATTCAATAGGTAGTTCAGGAATAAAGGAGTAATGAATATATTTTTAGCCAAAGATTGGTAGTTTATCACTCCAAACTTATAATAAAAAATTACTAAGATGGACATTAGATCCAGAATAGGGAATGATAAAAAGAAAAAAAAAATGCTTGATATTTTACGCGGACAAAAAAACCAAGTGACGTGCAAAAAACAAGACAGTGACATTTTTTAAATCTCTGACTTTCAAAAAACATAAATGATGATTAAACTGGAGTTTTTTTTCCCCTAATAAGGTAGAGCTAAGATAATAAACAGCTAATAACATAGAATTTCCCATGTTAAGGAGAAGAAGGGAAATTACATAAGGACAGAAGAAAAACTCACCTGGCGAATATAGTAACACTGAAGTTTCATGTACCTTGTTGCATGGCTTCCAAATATACATTTAAGAAGTCAGTAGAATAGCATAAAGAAATTAATAAATCTTCAAATATATACATGTTAATATTGCCTCTTTCAGTAACTAATAGATCCAACAGAAAAAAATAAATAACCATATAGGAGTTTAATCAATACTTTTAATGCTCTTGATCTAGTATGTATTTGGAACCTCACAACCAGTAATTAGAAATAGATATTTTCTCAAATTTTCACTATTAAAAGGAAATCAGTCAATCAGGCTGGGCATGGTAGCTCATGCCTATAATCCCAGCACTCTGGGAGGCTGAAGTGGGTGGATTGCCTGAGCTCATAGGTTCAAGACCAGCCTGAGCCAGAGTGAGACCTCATCTCTAAAAATAGCTGGGCATGATAGTGGGCACCTGTAGTCCTAGCTACTTGGGAGGCTGAGGCAAGAGAATCTCTTGAGTCCAAGAGTTTGAGGTTGCTGTGAGCTGTGACACCACAACACTCTACCAGGGATGACTCTGTCTCAAAAAAATTAAAAATCAATTAAGTCACCAAATATATTCATGTATTTGGAAATTTAAATATATATATATATATTGAACCCACCACCTCTGGCATATGGGGCTGGCACCTTACCCTTTTGAGCCACAGGCATTGCCCTAAATATATATAGTTCTTAATAATTTGTGTGTTAATTAAGAAATAATAGAAATTGGAAAATACCTGGATCTGCATGGCCATGAAATTGCTGTGTATGAGAACTTATTAGATGCACATAAAGCAATGCTTATAGGAAATGTGTAAGCTTAAAGGAATGTTAGACAGTGACTCAGTCAGGAAAGTCTTTTCTTTTGTATTATCTCTGCAAAAATGTAGGATGCATCTTAAAGACAAGAAACGTTTAAAAATTTTTTATGAGTGTATATGATCAAAGAGTACACAACTCACAAGTAAATATATCTGTGTTCTATGTGTATAAATTTCATGTGAGGAAAGATCAAATGTGATTAAAGTTTGTAATATGAAAGTTATAATTTCCGGCTCAGTGCCTATAGCTCAACCGGCTAAGGCGCCAGCCACGTACACCTAAGGTGGCGGGTTCGAATCCCCAGCCCGGGCCCGCCAAACAACAATGATGGCTGCAACCAAAAAAAAATGGCCAGGCGTTGTGGCGGGCGCCTGTGGTCCCAGCTACTTGGGAAGCTGAGGCAGGAGACTCGCTTGAGCCCAGGAGTTGGAGGTTGCTGTGAGTGTGATGCCATAGCACTCTACCCAGGGGGATAGCTTGAGGCTCCGTCTCAAAAAAAAAAAAAAAAAAAAAAGAAAGTTATAATTTCCAACATTTTACATCCTGAACAACAACAAAAATAAACTGTTTTTAGCAGAGTATCACCATTGGTATTCTACTTCCTAAGAATGGATGTAAATCTATCAAGCAAAGATTAGGTAGCATACTATACTGGTAAATAAATAGATGGAAGGGCTTTGAAAATAATCATACTTACTCTGTCTCAAGAGATATCAGGGAATTGTTAGATATCACATGTGGTTCTAGCAGAAAGCAGGGCAAACTGAAGAGAGCTTAATGAAAAGTCTGTTTATAAGGGTGTGGGCA
This sequence comes from Galago senegalensis, assembly GCA_963575145.1. NCBI lineage: Eukaryota > Metazoa > Chordata > Mammalia > Primates > Galagidae > Galago > Galago senegalensis. The sequence goes on from CAUYTI010027553.1 coordinate 12,176, forward strand.
CTGTGAAGGGAAAGTGACTGGCAAGGCGAGGTATTTGAGAATTTTCACCACCTGACATGAGCTGACGTTTAGTAGCAAAATACAGCCAGTTGGACAGTGCCTGTGGCTCAAAGGAATAGGGCAGCAGCACCATATGCCAGAGGTGGTGAGTTCAAATACAGCCCTGGCCAAAAACTGCAAAAAAAAAAAAAAGAGAGAGAGTGAGCAAGAGAGAAATATAAGTGCAACCAGTGCCTTGACCTGGAAAGAGTCTGGAGAGTAAATCCCCTAACAACCTCTTCCAGTCCTCCTCTAGCCAGCTGTACTTCCCATGGGCAAACTCAATCAGAAGTCAGAGGGCGGGGTGGAGCCAAGATGGTGGACTGCAGCCAGCTTTTTACAGAAGCTCTGGTCCAGAAGGAGGCTGAAAGGACAGAAGTTTAGCAAACTAGCTGATGGTTTGGAGCAGAGCCAAGAGAGAAGATTGAAGAACGCACTTCAACCTTCCTGAGGCGAGCTGCGACCCCAAAAATACAACCAAAAGAGAAACCCAGCCAGACAGAAGCCTAATTTAAACACGCAAGGCCCCCCTGCCGAACTCAGATTTCTGGCTGATTTTCCCAGGCAAACCCTGGGAACAGTGGCCTATTGAAGTGAATAGGGTCTCGGATCTGGGGAACCACGAGTGACAGGGTGTAAGGTAGGAAAGAAGGTATTAACCTTCCCAGACTAACCCAGTTGCCAAGTGGGTCCCTTTGCCCTCACAGTGCCAGACGGGCCCCAAAACTGCCTGCTAGAGTCGCACACCTCATGGGCAGCAGGCTCCTGCTCTGGGCAGGCCCAGTACCACTCGCTAGGGCCGCAGGCACACTGCAGGCGTCCCACAGAAAGAGGTGGAGAAATCCTCCAATCTAGGTAGACCCAAAACAACTTGCGAGAGACACACACACCCCATGGAGGCCAGGGGAGGTGTTCCCCATTCCAGGCTCCCAAGCTGGGCAGGCCTAGAACTCCATGCTAGAGCCACACTCTCCCTGCAGGTGGTGGTAGAGGGGTCTACCACACTTGGAGGGCCCAGAATTATTTGCTAGAGCCAAATACGTCCCTCGGACAGAGGTGTAGGATACCCCCGCTCCGGGCTCCTGCATTGGGAGGGCACAGATCAGCTTGCTAGCGCTGCATGCATCAAACGGGCAACGGTGAAGTAGTCCCTTGCTTCCCCCCAGCCACTCTAGTGGGGCTGAACTAGGACTGATCTGGTCGCCCGTGTACCCTGCACTACCGCTGCCATTCCCCTACCCTCTGGCTGCTCCAGGGTGCTGAACTAGGACTGATCTAGCCACTACAGTTCCCTTGTTCCACCCAGAGGGGCTGAAGCAGGACTGATCTGGCTGCTGCCAGTTTCTGCCCCCCGGTTGCCCAGCAGGCTGAACAAGGTTTAAGCCAGTCACACACACTTCTGTGCAGCTGCTGCTGTTCCACTGCACCCCGGCTGCCCAAGCACCCGAGAATGGGGAAAAGACAACAAAATGCTCTGCCTGTCTCTTTGGGCAACCAGAAGAAGCCATCAACTGAACGATTCTGATAAGGCCTCCAAACTAGCTAAACTCAGCATGGGGCAGAACCAGCAGAAAAACTCTGGCAACTCAAATAACCAGAGTAGATCAACTTCTCCAAGGGAAAATAGGGAAGACACAATTGCAGACACCATCCACAAGCAAATGTCTGGGATATCAGAAATAGAGTTTAGAGTGTAGATAGCAAATAATATTAACAGACTGGAAGAAAGAAAGGAATTAGAAGCTCAAGAATTTATTCAAAAGATTTAACAAGAAATTACTCAAAAGGTATCTCAAGAAATTATTCAAAACATGACTCAAGAACTCAATGATTTCAAGGATAAAATGATCAAAGATTTTGAAACACTGAGAAAAGAGGTTGCAGCCCTCAAGGATCTGAAGGAAACAATGGAATCCCTCTGTAACAGAGTGCAACAGGCAGAAGAAAGGATCTCCGACACTGAAGACAAAGCTTTTGAAGAAGCCCAGGAGCTCAAGGATCAAAAGAAATGGAGAGCAAAAACAGATCTCAATCTCAGAGAACTCTTGGATAATTTGAAGAAAACTAATATTCGCCTTATAGGAATCCCTGAAGGTGATGAAGTGGCTTCACAAGACACAGAGGCTCTTCTTCATGAAATTATGAAAGAGAACTTTCCAGACATGCCAAGAGATTCTGAAATACAGATAGCAGACAGTTTCAGAACTCCAGCATGACTCAACCCAAACAAGACATGCCCCAGACACATCATAATTAACTTCACTAAAGTTAAGATGAAAGAGAAAATTTTGAATGCAGTTCGACGTAAGAAATCCATAACCTACAAGGGGAAGAATATTAGGATGACTGCAGATCTCTCAACTGAAACCTGTCAGGCTAGAAGAGGATGGTCATCAACTTTCAACCTCCTAAAACAAAATAACTTTCAACCCAGCATCCTATATCCATCTAAACTGAGTTTCATCTATGACGGAGAAATTAAATACTTTAATGACATTAACACATTGAAGAAATTTGCTATAACTAAACCAGCTCTCCAGGAAATTCTCAAACCTATCCTCCATAATGACCAGTGCAATCCTCCACCA
>CAUYTI010027554.1:0-10325 GCA_963575145.1 Galago senegalensis
CTGTGGTCCCAGCTACTTGGGAGGCAGAGGCAAGAGACTCGCTTGAGCCCAGGAGTTGGAGGTTGCTGTGAGCTGTAATGCCACGGCACTCTACCCAGGGGGACAGCTTGAGGCTCTGTCTCAAAAAAAAAAAAAAGAATATTCATTGTAATGATGATATTTAGGGTTAAAAATTGTGAAAACTTACATGTTCAAGAGGAAGGGACTAGAAAATATAATTAATACTATTTTGCGGGATGTTGTCTGAAGCGCCTCAAAAAGCTAAGCTGTGCTCAAATTTGAGAAACATGTTAATGTCAACTTTTTTGAGGTGTAGGAGTTTTAGGCTTTAGTAGCTGACATGCGTTATAATGGTTCAAACAGGCAGTATTCACCAAACTTATTCTACCACAGACTTATTTTTCTTCAATGAACCTATTAGAATATTCTATAGCCATATATAGAGATCATCGGTTTTGGAAACATTGTCACACAGAGTCACCCCAGTGTGTTGTAGAAGAGCATATTGGAAAGCTGCTCACAATACAAATAAAATGATAACCCAGGTTACAGAAGAGTGTGCACAATGCGATCCCATTAATGGAAGGCTCTGAATGCATTGAAAAGAAACTGGCCAGAAAAATATTAACAGAAAATATTAAAAGTGGTTATATCTGGGTAATGGAAAGTGGGTAATTTTTTTTTCTTTGCTTGTACACAGTTAATAAGACTTCACAATAGACATATATTACCATTGAAATAAGGAAAATGATAAAATGTATAAAAATGATGTAGAAGAATATGTAATATATTGCTCAAATGTGTTCTGTGGGAAACAGATTACAAAGCGGTTTCTTCATTATAATTTCTTTTTAAAGATGTTTCCATATATGGATGAGCTGAGCAGAGGAAAGGGAGATGTGCCAAGATATTAGCAGTTGTAATTTGGGGCTTGTATCTGGGATTACTGATAATTCTATGGGTTCTTTGAGGGGGGATATGTTATTTTCCTACAATGAATGCTTTATATTTTGGGTTAAATTTGTATGCAAATACATATTACTAGAAACATGTATTCTTTCTTTCTTTTTTTTTGAGACACAGTCTCACTTTTTTCCCACCGGTAGAGTGCTATGGCATCATAACTCAGAGCAACCTCAAACTCTTGGGCTTAAGTGATTGTCTTGCCTCAGCCTCCCAAGTAGCTGGGACTACAGGCACCCACCACAATGCCTGGCTGTTTTTTTTTAATTTCAGTTGTTATTGTTGTTTAATAGGCCCAGGCCAGGTTTGAACCTGCCACCTTTGATGTACGTGGCTGGCGGCATAACCACTGTGCTATGGGTGCCGAGCCCAAAACATGTATTCTTGTTAGTCTCTTGTTACTATGAATGAGACTTAAATCTTTTCTTCATCTAAGGGAATGAGTCTCCAAAATGGGGTGCAAACACCCCAGGGAGGGTGTGAGGTAAGATATTGAGTGGGAGACATATTAGAGCATACGCGTATTTTTATTACTTTTAAATGGCTATTTTTGTGCATTTAAAGTACATAATAAATTAACATAGTTGTGCACATATGAATTTTAGAGATGCCTATATGTACATTGACAGTACATTCTCCAAAATTTTTTTCCATAGGGTTTTATGATCAAAACTGTTAGCTACAGCTCTAAAACACTGGGACCCTGGCAAGTGACATCTTTGGCCACATGTTCAGTCTTTCAAAAGATACTGTCCTGGCCACTTTGGCCTAAGTCCAGACCTAATTACTTAAATCTTCTCTCTGGATTTGCTGACCAAGTGGTCTGATGATCTCCAGCCTCCACTCTGCTCACATTCCCAGGTCCCAGTCTGAGCTTTCAGAATCTAGGAGACGTTATCATGCTGATGGAGTAGCCACCAACACTACATGCTAAAGATTTCTGGCTCTGCATGGTAGGACTACTATTCTTGGTTCCTGTGGGGTGAGCCATGTGGCCAGGCCAGGCCAATGAGCTGTGAATGATAGCGTCAGTGGCACTCCCAGTTCAAACATTTGATTGTTATTGTGGGGTCTTCCTTTTCACCGCCATAATGGGCAATGTTTACTAGTGTGGGGGCTCCCTCAGCCTGAGTCCTAGAAAGGACAATGAGGCTAAAGAACAGAGCCCCCTGCTGGGGAGGGAGAAATCAGCCCTCATTGTTTAAATTCCTGGATTTGGAATTATTTGTTACTAGAGCACAACTTAGTTTATGCTTACTTTGAGATCAGAGTTCACCAGGTCACCCCAAGGATGTTCTTGACATGGTCAAACCAATCTAATACAAAAGTCATTTCCTTGGTTTTTATGAGTGAATGGCAAATAATTGCATGAATTTTTATTTCTTTCTGTGATTAAGAACTACTTATTTGTGACCTACAGGAGTTATTAAGCATTTTAAAAAATTGTATAGACAGAAACAAAAATTATTAGATTTTTCTAAGGACTTTTAATTCATTATTCTGCTAAGAAATCCCCTTTCATTTTCTCCTTCTTTCCACAATGGACTCTCCTTAGGCTCCTTTCCTAATTCCTACCTGGTTGTTAAGGGATTACAGTCGAGTCATGGTTCATGCAGGAGTGAGGTTTTAAAGTCAGTGAACAGAAGGCAGCATAGAAAAATAGGTAGTTCATACTCCAAATTTTTTAATCTATAGAGTTTTAGGATTTTTAAAAAAGTGTTGATCATAGCTCTAAAACATAAACAGCCTGGAGAATTTTTTAAGTTGCTTTTAGTGAATACGATTTTTCCTGTACAAACCTACACATATGCATGAATATTAACATATAATCTAAAGTATGTAATAAGGAGTACATAAATGACCATATCTATGCACCCTAGAATCTCGCACTTAGTTGGGCAAATGCTTACACTATAAGAGGCTTAAGGGAGCGGAAATTTGTGGGAACAGTGGATTAATATCAACCTCCCGCTCACTTGCATATATAAGCTTGTGGAGTGTGTGGTGGGCAGGCAGCATTTTCTGCACTATTTAAACATACTCTCATTTCCCTTTTTGCCTCTCCTGCAACATACTTGAATTTCACATGTTGAATGCATGGAAATAACAATTGCAATATGCTTCCTATTTATAGCATTTGATCTACTTTCTTTTCTATACTTTCTCAATTGACTTTTCCCCTTATGGAAAGCAAAGCTAAAAAGTCCAACTCGTGGTTACCAGAGACGTTTCCTAAATTAGGTAAATGGATGCTTGTTCATCCTTGGAATAGTAAATAGCCACATTCTACAGTTAGCCACTACTATACCTTTTCTGACATCTGACTTCTGAAGGCAGTGACTGTTGTCATGGAGCCTCGGCTGGCTGCTGAGCTGGCTGCTCACTTTGTCGCTCCAGACTTTTGCTCTGCTCTTCTCCATTGGCTCTGTGATCCGGGAGGCTGCTGTGGAAGTTGTGTTATCCATGCTCCTGCACCTAAGAATCAAATTCTACAAATAACTCAAACAAATCAGCAATAAATAAATAAGTAAACAAAAGACACGAACAAAGTTTTGTGACAAGAAGACATACAAATGGTCAAGAAATATATGGAAAAAAATGCTTAGCATCACTAATCACAGGGAAAGGTAAATTAAGAAATGAGATGCTGTCTTGCCCTTGTCAAAATGGTTGTTATTAGAATCTCAAAAAGCAAAAGATGAAAGGGGAATGTTTATGCACTGTTGGTGGGAAGGTAAATTGGTACAACCTATATGGAAAACAGTATAGAGAGTCCTTAAAGACCTGCTACTCAATCCAGCAATCCCATTACTGGGTATCTACTCAGAGAAAAAGAAATTATTATATCAAAAAGGACATATGCATTTATATGTTTATCACAGCACTATTTGTAATTGTGAAGCTATGGAATCAATTTAAGTGCCAATGAGAACACACCCACCCACACACACACGAGGTCGGACAATTACATTTGCAAACTCATCCTAGAAAGAGATCCATACCTCACTGTTGAATATCACTATAGTTACCTTCAAATTACTCCACTTGGGAGCTCATGCACGGATTCCAGTGCCTATTACACCCTTCAAAGCAATTTTGGAACTCTTTCTGGAATGGCCATCAAAGCTGTCATCTTATTACCCTTGATGCCCTGAATGTCATCAATTATTACCTTTATCTTTGGAAAAAGAAAAAGTCACTGGGGACCAGATCAGGTGAGTAGGAAGTATGTTCCAATGCAGTTAGTTGTTTACTGGCTAAAAACTCCCTCACGGACAGTGCCATGTGAGCTGGTGCACTGCCATGATGCAAGAGCCATGAGTTGCTTGGTCAAGATTTTCAGTTAAGATTTTCTTGTTTCCCTCTCAATATTTACCTGGTATACTATGCTTCTCACAATTAGCAAGGATTCTGACACACAATTCACCACAGTTTTGCAATGTTTTCATCAGTTCTGCTCATCACTGGTTGCCCTGACCTCCTCATCAGTTTTCTCTACTTTGAGAAAAATATTTAATACATTTGTACACTACCATTTCCTTCATGGCATTATCCCCATAATCTTGGATTAACATCTTTCCTGATTTTGCTTCCACTCTTGCCAAGTTTAACATGAAATTTATGGATGTTTCTTTGTTTCTCTAATTCAAGCTCCAACATTCTCATGACAGTACACAAAAACACACAACAACAATGACAAATGCCACTCAGTAAGACACCGCTACACAACTATGCAAACACCACTGTGAGACACTGACATACCAAGGTCATGAATCTACTTTCTTTTCTATACATTGTATAGAAACTTACTGTGTAGTTTGGACAGTGCTCCCAAGTAAACACACAGTGGCAAGTTTGCAAACTTAATTACCAGACAGTGTGTATGTGTGAATGGCAGTGCCTGGAACATACTCAATACCTTTTAGTTGTTATTATTTTTCTGCACTAGAAGGCATGAAATGTAAGCCCCTAGAGATTAATTTCTAGTTTCTTTGTTTCACTACCATCCCTCCAGTGCTTAGGAAAATGCCAGTCACACAGTAAGCTTTCAATAAGTGTTTGTTGAATGAGTAAATGAATGCACAGATTTCCTTATTTCCATTTCCCAGAGTTTTGAAAGTGTGGTGAAATTCTCAGACTTGCTCAAGGTGATGGAACATGTCCTTTTTTCTACCTGCTCTGCTCTGGAGCCATGTAAGAATGTGCACTCTCATTCATTCAACAAATATCTCACGGTGGCAACTGATAGAGATAAAAAAGATGACAAATACTCTGTTTCTTCCCCCTGGGTAAGGGCATAGAAAAATTACATACTGTGCAAGTGAATTTAAGCATCATTTCCGTGATGCTGGTGCATCAAGGGTGCACTGTATATTGGCAAGAAATGACATTTGAGAAGTAGGCAAGGGGCATAGCGCTGAGAACTTTGCAGGTTGTTATGGTTCCCAGAAACACTCCCTGAGACTAGGATTCAAGAACAAGTAATTCATTCAGAACTGCTCCTAGGACAATCTGGTAAGTGCAAGATGGGAAGAAGCCCCACGTGTTGGTCAGCATTTAAGTGGCCCCAGTGAGCTCACTTCCTGGGATTCTACTTTGCAGAATCCACCTTGTACCAGGCCTAATCTGCATCTGGCCAAAGTGGTCATGTGTCACTTCTGAGATTAGCTTTTGCTTTGGGTGCTCTCTCATTCCTTTGCTAACTCAATCCTTCTCTTGGATCATTTGCCTTGGGAGAAGCCGCCAGACCCACAGAGAGGCCCATCTGGCAAAGAACTGAAGTCTCTTGCTAACAGCCATGAGAGTGATCTTGGAAGCAGATTCTGTTACTCTGTCATCTGCCTGCAGCCCCACCTGACAACTGGAGTGCAACCTCGTGAGTGACCCTGAGCCAGAACCGCCCAGCTACACTACTCCTAGATTCCTGAGCTCAGGTACTATGTGAGCTAAGAAATGTTTGTTGGTTTTGGACATTAATTTTGGGAGGAGAATTTGTTATGCAATGATAGATAAATAATAGTAATATATCAAGTAAGGACGTGATTTTAGGCAAAGTTTCAGCTTTAGCTTGATCCTGTTAGGGAGCTCTGGAGTATAAGTTACATCTCTGAGTTTGTCCTGATTTGAGCCCGGGGAGCTGGGCTTTAACACTCTTGTGTCAGTCATTGGTCATAGGCTGCCCTGACACTTCTGACTCTCTGTAGCTTAAGGGAAAGGGGGCTCAATTCATGCAGGGGCAGCCCTCAGAAGAGAGTATATGGCATGGGTTCTTAGAAGCAAAGCATAGAGAAGGGAGGGTGGGCAGAAATAAGTACCTGGAAATAGTTGAGGGAATTCAGGAGGATGTACAGTAAGCCTTTCCAGTGTCCACTACCCAGGCCATACCTGTCCTTGAACATTGACCTGTGGATGATAGAGAGCCACTCTAGAATTCCAAGCAAGAATTTGATACAACTTATTTTCTGTTTTGGCTCTAATCACAAAAGGCAGCCAAAGAAGATGGCCTTATGAAGCTATTGTACAATGATTTAGCAGAGATGTTGAGTATTGGGAGGAAGTCATGGAAGCAAGAACATTTAGAGGCAAAAGTCAGCATGACAGTGATGGAGAATTGCAGCAAGGAAGAGGGAGGAATTCTGGGTGGCTGCCAGGCAGTTAACTTGGGGGTGGGAGGAGAGAGAGAGAGGGAGAGACAGACAGACAGAGAGGAGACAGACACATTTAGACAAGGAAGGACTCTTGAGATCTGAGGGAAACGCTCAGTGAAATGCTGCATTTAAGAACCACAAACCTTAAGCTCATTTGCCTGATTTCCTCCCTCCCTCCATTCCTTCTCTATATTCATCTTCATTAAACATCTACTTCAAGAACCTTGCTAATGCTCTGAGAGCTGCACTAGTGATCCAGTTTCCCTATCTCGCATTTGAGGCAGGATCAACCGAGTAATTATAATACTACATGATAAGGATTATACTTTTGGACAATAGACATTTTCTTTATACGATTTCTCCATTATATCATTCTTCCTTTCTTTTGTCCTCCCTGTTTTTTTCCATCCTTAGTTTTCCTCTTCTTTCTTCTCTCCCCACCGTTTTTCCTTCCTCCATTAATTCCCTGGGTCATTTAACATCTTGGTTAAAAGTGTCTCTGCATCCTGCCTCTGCTCCTGTATTCCCTGCTCTGTCACTATCGCTTGTGTTCCTTAACCCTGCAGTACCTACAGAAAGCTTTTCTATGGAATCAAACTGTGCGTGTGCCTGCATTGATGTGTTTTGTGTTGGCTGGGATCCCCTGAGAGGCTAGCGCCTGACATGTAGATTTTGATATTCAGCAACACTGCTTAGAGGCTCACAATGTCCTGTGTCTCAGGTGTTCAAATGACAAGGTGTTTAGGTTTCAGAGAAATGTTACTCCTTAGCAGACATGCATAGTTCATAGTGATCATCATTAACTATTGAATTTTCTAGTTGCGAGTCCCCCTGGATTCCCGGAACTCTGCTTGTGTTCACAGTAGCTGGCCAGATGTTCTTTCTTGTGGTTCTCCTGGGGAAGCAAGCTCAGCACAGGCAGTGGGACGGACAGAAGTACTGCTGGAACTAATGGGTTCCTCAGCAGGCTCTGCACCTCCAGTCTTGTTACTTAGCGTGGCCTCAGATGTCCCTTTCCATCCTACTCTCTTCTCAGTGTTGTCCTATTCCTGCTCAGACCTACCCACACTGTCCTGACAACTTTATATAAGGTAGTGGGAGAGGGCTGGGGAGTGAAGGTATCTTGGCTTCCTGGACTCTTAGTTACCAGCAATCCTAAAACAACTACTAAAAGTAGTGTGGGTAAAACATGACAGCAGCCACTCACTCTGTTTGTGACCTGGTTTCTAATTAGGCCCAGATTCGTCTCTGCCCTTTCTTCTTTCCTCCGGGTCACCATGGGCTTGGTTTTTCTCTTGTGGGCTGGTTAAAGCAAAGCTAACAACTCTACCTTCCTGCTCCAGGTAGTAACAACAGGGGACCCTACTCTGGACTGAGAAGATTCCTGTGATAAAAGGAATCTTTACAATTCTTTTAAGATAGAGTCCAGCTTGGGGCAGTTTTGGAAGACTGGCAATTTCTTTCCTATATTATCCTCCTGGTTCCCTGCCACCCAGTCTAAGGTCAGAACTTACCTGAACTCAGTAGACCCAGATACCACTGATTATTGTTGAATATTGCTGTGTGATATTATTATTGCTGAATATTGTTCTTGCTGAATATTGTTCTCTAGCTCATAATGTGGAGATAGGAACAATTTCTTTGTTTGTGTAATTTTTTCAAGTTAACACAAATGTAGCATATAGGCCACTTGTGTGTTGATTTAGTATGCAGCAAGTGAGATGGGCTGGTGAGGTCAGCTTTTGGTTGACCTTCAGGCAGGAAAGTTGTCTGATACAATTTTCAACATCAAATAGTGTCACAAGTAGGAAAGAAAAGCTGGGTTTTAAATTTGCTAAATTATGAAGGGGCCTGGCATATCTCTCTACTCTTCATTTTAACTCATAAATGAGACTTTAATTTCAAGAACTATGAATACTTTCCTATAATTTCTATTTGGTCCCTTTTCAAATGTTCTTGCTGTTTTTCATAATGCTTTGTTTTTTTCGATAAATATCCAAGACAGATATTATCTGAGGCTACCGTCTTCTGAAGGCTTAACTGTGCTGGATGTTTAAAATTGGCCCACGTGTAAGACTGGAAATTGATGCTAACAGTTAGACGAGAATTGAGCTTGAGTTGACATCAGATTTAGTTTTAAAATTTCATTACATCAGGAGCAGATGTGGATAAGGTTCTTAAGATAGCACTCTTTTTAGTGTGCTCCCCCTTGATAGGAAGACTTAGACAAAGCATTTGTTCTTCCACACTTCTCAGACAGAATGGTGATTAAAGGCTAGAATACCTGCAATAGACATTCCAGTGCAGAAAGGGGTGTGTGAGAGAGAAACATATCAGTCACCGTTCCGCAGCAGTCCTGGAATCAGCAAGGCAAATGTCAGTTTCTTGGGTAGGGCTCAGTCTTGTACTTGGGAAGTTGTTCTCCATGGCTCTTGTTCTTCCTCTGGACTTCAAATCCTACCTGCTGAGTCATCCACCCTTTTCTATATATTTGTAGAGTGGACCATGTTTGAAACTGAGGAACCAGCTGTATAAAAGTCCATGGTCTCTTGCCATTTTGTGCCGTCACTGTCAGATACAGTTGACATAATTTCTTTCAAAACTTGAAGAGATTTTTCAGTGTGTCTCAATTTATAATCTTTTCCACTAGACAAAAGGCACACCAACACACCTGCTTGTGAGAAGCCCTTGCTGTCTTAGGCTTTCTGTAAGGATGAGGAGGAAACATCCTTCAGCTTCATGCAAGTCCCATTGTTTAATGAAGAAGATCTCGGAGACATCTTTTTAAGGTCCTTGAAGGGTTTATTGCAGTGGTTCTCAACTTGTGGGTTGCGACCCCTTTGTAACAATGAAAATACATTATAGGATTAGGAAGGTGGAGAATCACTGGTTTATTGTATATTTTTAAAGGTCTGTGATGCACCACTTAACTTTTGATAATGTCTTCCTAAAAGATTTCATAGTCTCACCTTGGACTTGAGTCTTGCCCTGAGATCTTTTCTTACTTTGAGAATTATTTGGAGGAAGAGCCTGGGGAGAGGAAATTGTTTTATTTTTGAACCCCCAAAGTCCTGGCTCTTTTATGGTTTCCCTAAATTCTGCCTGGAAACTGAATAGTGCACCTCCTCACTAGTTCATTTCCCTCACTGTGGATTTTTCTATAGGTAGTCAGACCAAGCAAATAGGCACCTCCAGCAGCCTCTCTCACACTTGGCATGATCGTTCTGAGAATCTGCACACAGAGTTTGCCTGCATCTCACAAACATGAAATAGAGTGAACACACTGAATGTCTAAGAAAACACGCGGTCTGATTCTCTTTTATGAAATTTAAAAACAGACGAAACTAATCTACGTTCTTAGAAATCAGAAGAGAGGACCCATGAGGGACACGGAGGTGGCTTCTCAGGTGTTGGTAATGTTCTGTTTCTTAATCTTGGTGCTGGTTACACAGGTTTATTCCCTTTACTAAAATTCATGACACTGTATACTCATGATTTGTGTACTTTTAGCTATGTTGCCCTTAAAATTTATAAAAGTATCGTCTCGCAATTTCCCTGTCTCCTTCCCTCTAAATCTTTTTTTTTTTTTTTAATTGAATGTTAACTATGTACATTGATACTCTTCTGGGGTACAGTGTGGGGTTTTCACATGCATTCTGAAATACTTCCATCAAACTGGTCAACACAGCCTTCATGTCATTTTCTCAGTTATTG
>CAUYTI010027559.1:0-14978 GCA_963575145.1 Galago senegalensis
CGCCTGTGGTCCCAGCTACTTGGGAGGCGGAGGCAGGAGACTCGCTTGAGCCCAGGAGTTGGAGGTTGCTGTGAGCTATGCCACGGCACTCTACCCAGGGGGACAGCTTGAGGCTCTGTCTCAAAAAAAAAAAAAAAAAAAAAGTTTGAGGACCCCTGGTAGGTGATTCTCTTGCCTCAGCCTCCCAAGTAGATAGGACTACAGGCATCTGCCACAATACCCAGCTATTTTCTGTTGAGGTTGTCATCATTGTTCTTTAGCTGGCCCAGGCCAGGTTTGAACCCACCAGCCTTGGTGTATGTGGCTGGCGCTGTAACCATTGTGCTACAGGAGCACTGAGCCAAGACTCAATATTAAAAAGTTATCACTTTCTCCCCTAGTTAACTGATAAATTTCCCTAAATTAATTTTAAACATTCCAGCAGAGATTTTTCTCCTTCGCTGGAACTTGACAAGGCAATCCTAACATTTACCTTTTTTAAAATCTGAAAATTTCTCAATTCTGAAACATGCTCGGGCCGAGAGTTTCAGCTAAGTGATTATGTATCTATATTAATAAAACAAAAATAAAGCCTTAAAGGGTAAAACAGCAGTCTTACAAGACTCCATATTAAAAAGTTCTCACTTTCCCCCTAATTTTTTTTTTTTTGAGACGGAGCCTCAAGCTATCCCCCTGGGTAGAGTGCCATGGCATCACAGCTCACAGCAACCTCCAACTCCTGGGCCCAAGCGAGTCCCCTGCCTCAACCCCCCAAGTAGCTGGGACCACAGGCGCCCGCCACAATGCCTGGCCATTTCTTGGTTGCAGCCATCATTGTTGTTTGGCAGGCCCAGGCTGGGGATTCGAACCTGCCACCTTAGGTGTATGTGGCTGGCGCCCTAGCCCCTCGAGCCACAGGTGCCGAGCCTTTCCCCCTAATTTATCGATAAACTTCCCAAATTAATTTTAACATACCAGCAGAGATTTTTCCTCTTCACTGGAACTTGACAAGTCAACATTTATTTGGAAGAGCAAGGCCAAAACAAAATAAAAAGACCAATTTAGAAGGACAAGGTGGAGGGATTTGCTCTACCAGACAATAGAGGCAACCATGAGCCACAGCAATGCCTGGAATGATGCAGGGACAGGCAAACCCACTAACGGGACAGAATCCAAGCACAGAGCAGGCTCACTCTGCCACTTGGTAAATGACAGAGCCGTGCACCCCGGGAATGGGATAATATGGGTTTTTTACTTTTTTTTTTTTGAGACAGAGCCTCAAGCTGTCCCCCTGGGTAGAGTGCAGTGGCATCACAGCTCACAGCAACCTCCAACTCCTGGGCTCAAGCGAGTCTCCTGCCTCCGCCTCCCAAGTAGCTGGGACCACAGGCGCCCGCCAAAACGCCCAGTTATTTTTTGGTTGCAGCCATCATTGTTGTTTGGTGGGTCCGGGCTGGGGATTCGAACCCGCCACCTTAGGTGTACGTGGCTGGCGCCTTAGCCGGTTGAGCTATAGGCGCTGAGCCAGGGTTTTTTACTTTTTAATTTCAGATTAATATGAGGGTACAAATGATTAGTTGCAATGTTTGCTTTGTTTGGTGATACAGGTAGTTTAAAATTAGTGAATGGTGCTGAGACCATTGGTTATCCATACAGGAGAGAATGTAATGAGGTCCCTGGGGTATTGAGATTAAAAAAAAATATATATATATATATATATATGTATATATAAATATATGTATGTATGTTTTTGTCCTCCATTCCTGGCTCATAGATTCCAAAGCCCTTGTCTCGGCTGGCGCCCGTGGCTCAAGTGGCTAAGGTGCCAGCCACATACACCTAAGGTGGCGGGTTCGAATCCAGCCCAGCCCGCCAAACAATGACGGCTGCAACCAAAAAATAGCTGGGCGTTGTGGTAGGTGCCTGTGGTCCCAGCTACTTGGGAGGTGGAGGCAGGAGACTCGCTTGAGCCTGGGAGTTGGAGGTTGCTGTTAGCTGTGATGCCACAGTACTCTGCCCAGGGGGACAGCTTGAGGCTCTGTTTCAAAAAAAAAAAAAAAGCCCTTGTCTCTTGTTACAATGTTTGGTGTGTCAGGCCTGGGGTGGGGGAGGGGGGTGGGGGAGGGGAAGAATCCTGTCCTCCTTTCAACTACTGCAGACAGGACTCTATTCTCCTCCTGGCTTTCTGATTGTAGGTCATTCCCCGCATTCCAGAGAAGGTCCAATCCCATACCCTGGAGGCTAATCACACTTCCACACTGTGGTTCATAAAAACCCAGAGGACTGCAGGGAGAGTTCTGAATCACTGGACATGTGCAGGTGCCTGGATAGTGGCACCGAGGGGGGCGTGGAAGCTCCCGGCCCCTTTCCCTATACCTGCCCCTAAGCATCTCTTCATCTGTATCCTTGGCACCATCTTTTATAGTAAACCTGTAAGTGCAGATGAGTTTTTCCCTGAGTTCTGGAGCTGCTTCAGCAAATTAATTGAACCCAAAAGGAGGTCATGGGAACCCCAATTTGAAGACGATTGGTCAGAAGTTCTGGAGGCCCAGGATTGCAACTGATGTCTGAAGGGGGGACAGTTTGGGGAACTGAGCCCTTTCCCTGTGGGATCTGATATTCTCTCCAGTTAGATAGTATTGGAATTGAATTAGGTGACACCTAGCTGGTGTCAACTGGTTGGTGTGTATGGGGTGAAACCTACATTTGGCCACAGAAGTCTTCAGTGTCAACTGCTGAGGTGTGAGATCAGAGGAAAATTGTGCCTTGAGTTTTTCCAAATACTCCCTGTTCCCATACCATGCATAGGATTCAATTTAAATAAGAAAAGCAAGAATGGTTTCAAAATTAGGAGAATATCTTTAAGACATTACAGCAGAGAAGGCTTTCTTTTTTTTTTTTTGAGACAGAGCCTCAAGCTATCTCCCTAGGTAGAGTGCCGTGGCATCACAGCTCACAGCAACCTCCAACTCCTGGGCTCAAGCAAGTCTCCTGCCTCAGCCTCCCAAGTAGCTGGGACCACAGGTGCCAGCCACAGCACCTGGCTATTTTTTTGTTGTGGCCATCATTGTTGTTTTGGTGGGCCCTGGGCTGGATTTGAACCCACCACCTTAGGTGTATGTGGCTGGCGCCTTAGCCACTTGAGCCACAGGCACCGAGCCAGAGAAGGCTTTCTTAAATAAACCTTATAAAATATAAACATTAAAAAAGCTAATAAAATTCAGAAGGACACAGTAAAGAGACAACCCTTAATACAGAACACAATATTTGAAATGAATACAATTGATACAGGATTAATATCCAAATTACATAAAAACTCTTAGAAGTTTTTCAATAAGAAAAACAAAAACCGGGCTCAGCACCTGTGGCTCAAGCAGCTAAGGCGCCAGCCACATAAACCTAAGGTGGTGGGTTGGAATCCAGCCTGGGCCCGCCAAACAACAATGATGGCTGCAACCAAAAAAATTAGCCAGGTGTTGTGGTGGGCGCCTGTGGTCCCAGCTATTTGGGAGGCGTAGGCAGGAGACTCGCTGGAGCCCAGGAGTTGGAGGTTGCTGTGAGCTGTGATGACATGGCACTCTACCCAGCGGGATAGCTTGAGGCTCTGTCTCAAAAGAAAGAAAGAAAGAAAGAAAAACAAAAATGGGATGGAGCTGGAACATATTCTTCTTAGCAAAGTATCTCAAGAATGGAAGAAAAGTATCCAATGTACTCACTCCTACTATGAAACTAATTTATAGCGTTCATATGAAAGCTAGAACCCAATTATAGCCCAAGAATATGGGGAAAAGGGAAAGTGAGGGGAAGGGAGGGGGGAGCATGACTGGAGGGAGGGCAATTGGTAGGACCACACCTACAGCGCATCTTACAAGGGTACATGTGAAACTTACTAAATGTAGAATATAAATGTCTTAACACAATAACTAAGAAAATGCCATGAAGGCTATGTTAACTAATTTGATGAAAATATTTCAAATTGTATATAAAACCAGCACATTGTACCCCATGACTGCATTAATGTACACAGTGATGATTTAATAAAAAAAAAAAGAAAGAAAAAAAAACCCAGCCCAATAGGAAAAAAATGGTCAAAAGACAGGAATAGGCAATTCACAGAAGAGATATGAATGGCCAATAAATACATGCAATTATGCTCAATCTCACTAATTGAAGAAATGATTGTTTAAAAAAAGCACAAGGAACTTCCAGTCTGTTCTTTACAGATTGGCAAACATTAAAAAAAGTGCTAATATCAAGTGTTGAAGAATTGATGGAACGGTGGTGATTATCATTTCCTTATGGTGGGAGTATAAATTGGTACAATCGCTTTGGAAAGGAATCTGGTAACTCTCTTAATGTTGATGTGCATTTCCCACAATAGGAATTTCCACTCTAGGGAGTCTACATCAGAGAAGGCAGCAGAACACCCATGAGCATGAGCAGAAACAGGCAACATTGTTCTTGGTCTAATGGCAGCATTATTGGTAATAGCACAAAAACTGGGAACAGCCTAGATTTCCCTCAAAAGGGAAATGGATTACTAAGCTGTGGTTTGGTCCTACAAGGAAATACTGTATCACTGTTAAAGATAATGAATTAGAGCCTCATGAATCGAGAAGGATAAATTTCAAATTTTGAACAATAATAGCAAGTTTTAAAAGAAAATATACAGTATACCGTTGAAACAAAGTTAAAAATATGAAAAACTATATATTGCAATTTGTGTGTGTGTGAGAGAGAGAGAGAGAGAGACAGGGTCTTGCTCTATCGTGGCATGGTTATAGCTCACAGCAACCAACCTCAAACTCCTGGGCTCAAGTGATTCTCTTGCCTCAGCCTCCTGGTAATACAGTCACGTCTACCAGAGCTGGCCAACTTTTTACGTTTTGCGTAGAGACAAGGTCTGTGGGGCTCATGGCCTCAAGTGATCCTGCCACTCAGCCTCCCAAAATGCTGGGATTACAGGTGTGAGCCACCTCACCCAGTCTATACAATTAATTATTTGCGGATATTAAATTTACAAGACATAAATAGGAATGATAAACCTCAAATTCGAAATAGTAGTTACTTTTAGGAGACTATGATATCACAGAAAGACACACAGGAACTACGCTATGTTTATGTCTATGTATACACTACATAGACATATTTTAAGTAAACTTTATTTTTAAAGTAATTTTAGGGTCACAGAAAAAGTGAGTGAAAGATAGAGAGTTCCCATATACTCCCTGTCCCCACATACTCAGAGTCCTCCCTGCCATGCTCATTCCAAATCTGAGTGGGACAGTTGTCACAATTGACAAATCTACATTGACACACCATCAGCATCCCGAGTCCCTAGTTTACATTAGGGTTCATTCTTGGTGTAGTACATTCTATTGTGCTGGCAAATGTGTAAGGATGTGTATCCACCATTACAGCATCACCTGGAGAAGTTTCAGTACTCTAAAAATCTTCCGTTACATTTTATTTAGTAAAAAAAGAGCCATCCAAATTATGCATGGCAAAATGTCAAAGTTTGACAGCTAGAGGAAGAGTAAACCTGTGTTTAATAATTTTGTCTCTAACGTTTTCTGAATGCTTAAATGATTTCAAAACAAAAAATGTAATAGGTGTCTCATAGGTGAGACTTTAAAGAAAAGACATGGAGATTATGTACATACCTTTAGTGTGAAAAGTTCTGTCATCAGGGGGAAGCAGATGGGCCCATTCCTCTCCATGTAGTGTCTCTCAGCCTTCTCTCAACTTTCTTTCTCTCTCTCTCTCTCTCTCCCTGAGACAGTCTCACTTTGTCACCCTCGGTAGAGTGCTGTGGCATCATAGCTCACAGCTACCTCAAACTCTTGGACTCAAGCAATTCTCTTGCCTCAGCCTCCCAAGTAGCTGGGACTACAGGCACCCGCCACCACAGCTGGCTAATTTTTCTATTTCATGTAAAGATGGTTTCTTACTCTAGCTCAGGCTGGTCTCTGATGCCTAAGCTCAAGCAATCCTGCCTTTGCTTCCCAGAATGCTAGGATTACAGGTGTGAGCCACCTTGCCAGGTGACATTTATTTTAAGGCAATTTCACTGACATAAAAACACACCTGGGATTATTTCAAGCGGCTTGCCCTGGGTCCTGACTTCCCCTAGAAATGAGGGCCTGAAACAGATGTGCGGATGGATCACTGGGAACTGGCCTTCACTGGAGAAGTCGTTCACCACGAAAGCCCTTCTGGCTGAGTCAGCCAAGTACTCTGGTTCCTGTGTTCCCCTGTGACTGCTGAGCTGTGTGACTGATACTTCAGGGATGAGCAGACCTCCTTCTCATTATTGCTTTCCCTCCTTATTTTTAAATCACAGGGGTCCTCAGGAGTGTGCCATTTAGTGGGCCCCAAGGACCTAAAGGCATCTCTTAAATCACTTAATTCTTATTGTGTAGGCAGGGTGTCCACCCTTTTTTCCCTATTCCTCACCTTGGAAGAATTAGAGTTGTGTCGGGCCACACATTAAATATACAGATACTAACAAAAGCTGATTAGCAAAAACAACAACAAAAAAAGTCCATGTGTCCTTTTTGTGATATCACAGATAAACAAAGAAAATCCTTACATAATCAGTATACAGCCTGTAGGCTGCAGGTTGGACACCCCTGGACTGTGGGGATTATAGTACTACAGAGATAGAATTTATTAACTAGCCTTACCCTAACCCCTGCCCCACACATATGACACACGTGCATCTCATTCTTCCCCTCATGTTTGAGAGAACATCAGCAATACCAGCTCTGGTGTGACCAGGACCAGTCAAGGGCACAGCTATACCAGGCACCTTCCCCAGGGGAGTTTAATGAAGAACCTCAGTCATTGGCACCTGTGCTTTAAACATGGCCCCTTTGGCTGCCCCGTTCCAAGGTTCCTCTTTAGAGTCAGTCCTTAAGATCATAGCCAATGGCAGCTTTGGAATTACATCGGGGCAGGCCTTGGGGGAAGCAATCTGATTGGCCATGGGGCATCGGAGATGGTCTTGGATTTACGATGGGTGATAGACTGAAAAATTTCTAATTTAATGCCAAAACCCCAAAGTGAACACGGAGTGCACGTTACATATATGTCTACTCAGTGTGCACACACTTGGCTCCCCTCATGAATATACAGAGCTTCCCCCCGGTGCTGAACACATATGGTCCACTGTGTGATGGGACACAGGCCCCGTGAGGTGTAAAACCCAGATTGTCACCCTCCGAAGAGAGAGCACCTTTGGCATATGCTGAGAATGACTCTTCCCAGTTTGCAAACCGATATCACCAGTAACGTTCCTTCTACTATCTAGTCATGCTGGTGGGCTTTTGTTTTTGTTTTTGAGAGTCTCATTAGGTTGCCCTCAGTAGAGTGCTATGGCATCACAGCTCACAGCAACCTCAAACTCTTGGGCTTAAGTGATTCTCTTGCCTCAGCCTCCCAAGTAGCTGGGACTACAGACACCCTCCACAATGCCCTTCTATTTTTTTGTTGTTGTAGTTGTCATTGTAGGTCCAGGCCAGGTTCAAACCTGCCAGCCCCGGTGTATGTGACCGGTGCCCTAGCCCCTGAGCTGAGCTATAGGTGCCGAGCTTCTGGTGGGCTTTTGGACAATAGCAATCACCACCCAGACAGTGGTGTTATGGGTTGGATCATGTCCTACCCCAATTCATACATTGAAGTCCTAACCCTACCTCAGAATCAAACTATATTTGGAGATAAGGCCCTTCCAGAATTAATTAAGATCAAATGAGGTAGCATGGGCGGCCCTTATGCAATACCACTGGTGTCCTTTTAAGAAGAGATTAGGACACAGACATGTGCGTGCACAGAGTAAAGCCCGTGTGAGGACACATCAAGAAATTGGTCCTCTGCAAGCCAAGGAGAGAGGCCTCAGAAGAAACCGAGCCTGCTCGCACCTTCATGTTGGACTTGGAGCCTCCAGAACCCTGAGAAAATACATTTCTGTTGTTGAAGTCTCCCAATCTGTGGAATTTTGCTACGGCAGCCCTAGCAGACTAGTACAGAAACTGGAAATCATCTAAGTTATAGACTGAATATACCTGTGTACAGACAGCATTTTACGTGAAATTAAACCCCAATCCATCGTCCGTATCAAAGTGATGGAGGCTATAACAGGTGCTGGGCCCCCTCTTTCAAACTCCTCTTCAGCCTGCTGCTGACGTGGTTAATGTCGTTTCATGCTCTTCAATTTCCTCCCCTAGCTCTGGATCATCAGCCACAGTCTGCAGCTCGCACCTTACCACCCATTGGCTCTTAAACCCAGATGGGGAAGGAAGAACCACGTCAGCGACCAGGGACGCCCTACTGTCTGGACACTTCTCAAGCAAGCTGCCTCGTTAGGAGCCTCCTTCCTGGGCTCAAGATTTTCTTTCTTTTCTTTCTTTCTTTTTTTTTTTTTTTTTGCAGTTTTGGGCTGGGACTGGGTTTGAACCCACCATCTCCAGCATATGGGGCTGGCGCCTGACTCCTTTGAGCCACAGGCATCACCCTCAAGTTTTTTTTTGCCTTGTTTATCATAGGGTGTTTTCTCTGATTCTGCCAACCTCACCCCTAAACTGGTTCTTTTTTTTCTTCAAAGCCTTGGAACTCTGAAGAAACAAAATTTTGTGAACTAGTTTTCGAGACACTTTCTGTTTTATCCTCAGCCTCTTATAGGACAGATTTTATTTCAGACAACTCCTCTGCCCCTTCATGTGGCTGCTCTCAAGCCTCACAACTGCCCGAGTAGTTGGCCAGATTTTGCCAAAATATTCAGCTTCTGATTTTAATCCTGGAATTGTTCGTTGCTCCATAGCTCTTCTATCCACTTGCTTTGTAATATGTCTTCAATTTCATGTGGAATCTATTACCCTCTTCCTGCCTCCATCCTTCTGCCTTCCTTCTTCCCTCACTCCTCTTCCATTCCTTCCCCTTTCCCTTCCTTTTAGAATATTGACCTTTGGCTCTGTACAAGGTGCGTATGTCTGGCCAGTCCCTGTTAAACCCGCTCATTAACCAGGGTGGTGTGGAAAACATTGCTCCTTCCATAGCCATAGGATGCAAGTGGGGCAAGGGCTTCTCATGAGCCACGTGGCCACATCCTCTCCCTTACAGCTATTGCTGTCTCGCCACCCATCTGATCATCTCTGGCTAGAGTGTTTTACTGGAAGTTCAGCCTTTTTCTATTCTTTAAAAAATTTTTTTTTACTTAATTGCTTTTCTGGGCAGGGACTAGGAGCATTCTGTGCATTTTGGTGTACGTAAAAGCAATAGGCAGAGGTTAGGAGAGATAAAGAAATAGGGTTGGGTGGAGCCAGTGGCTGAAGGAGTAGGGACCTGGCCCCATATACCAGAGGTGGTGGGTTCAAACCTGGCCCTGGCCAAAAAACTGCAAAAAAAAAAAAAGTAGGATCTATACTACCTGTGATGCACTTGGTTACAGGCAACAGAAATCACTATTAACCACGGCTTAAACAATAAAGGCATCTTGTTATCACACCTAGTGAGAAGTCTAGAGGAATCCAGACCAGAGCAGGACTAAAGCTCAGGTGTGAACTTAAGAACCTGGGCTCTTTCTGTCTTTCCTTCTCCACCAACTTCCCTGTGCCAACTTTTCAGCTTTGCGCTTGAGGCCTCCTCATTACAGAACGGCTGCTACCACTTTAGATGTTGCAACAGAATTCCAAGGGGAGAAGATTATAGCAATCCTAGCAAGTGAGCCAACTCTAATTGTAAGTAGAGCACCTGGGCTTTACCCAAAATAATTTTCTGGACACATTGTCTTAGTCAATTTAGGATGCTTTGATTGAACACCAAAGATGTGGTGGCTTAAACAACAAATATGTATTTTCTACAGGTCTAGACTCTACAGCAATGTTTTTCAACCCTTTTTATCTCATAGCACACTTGAACCTATAGTTAAACTTCTGTGGAATACTTAAATTATGTTGATTAAAAAAAAGAGTAAGAAATATTGCTCCTTTCATACTTTGTTTGTTTGTTTTGTTTTTTTGCAGTTTTTGGCTGGGGCTGGGTTTGAACCCGCCACCTCCGGCATATGGGACCGGCGCCCTACTCTGTTGAGCCACAGGTGCCACCTGCTCCTTTCATACTTATGCGCTTTGAGCTTCTTTCAAAAATGATTTAATTAATGAACTTTAAAATTTTTCATGGCACACCTAAGATCCTCTCTGATAGCACACTGGTTGAAAATCATTGTTTTAGAGGCTGGAAGACCAAGGCCAGGGTGCCAGCATGGTCAGATTCTGATGAGGGCCTTCCTTCTAGTTCAAAGACAGAGCCTTCTGTCTGTATCCCCACACTGCAGAGAGCAGAGAGAGGGAAAGCAAGCACTCCCACGTTTTTTCTAATTAGGGCGCTAATCACATCATGAAGGCTCCACCCTCATGACCTAATCACCTCCCAAAGGCCTCAAATCCATGCACTATTGCAGTGGGCATTAGGGTTTCAACATATGAATTTGGTGGGGGCACAGACACAACATATTGGATGCATAGCACAAGAACAAGGGTAAGAAAATAGTCCTGAAAGCTTCTAGAAAAAAAATAGAGCAAATTACGTACAAAAGAATGAAAATTGGACAGTATTAGATGATTTTATTCACAACACTGGATAGTAGATGTCAAGGGGGCAATAACTTCCAAGTCCTAAACCTAGAATTAAGCATTAAGTCAGGCCATCAGTCAGACGTGAGACTGAAAGAAGGGTATTTTCAGATGTTCAAGATCAAGAAAGTTGATCTGATATCTGTGAAAATATTTACAAGAGTAATGAAACAGAATCAATTTTATATTAAAATATTAAGCCAGGCACGGTGGTTCATACCTGTAATCCTTGCACTCTGGGAGGCCAAAACAGGTGGATTGCCTGAGCTCAGGAGTTTGATACCAGCCTGAGCAAGAGCGAAACCCCGTCTCTAAATTAGCTGGGCATTGTGGTGGGTGCCTATAGTCCCAACTACTTGGGAGGCTGAGACCAGAAGATCATTTGAGCCCAAGAGTTTGAGGTTGCTAGGAGCTATGATGCCACGGCACTCTACCAAGGGTAACAAAGTGAGACTCTGTCTCAAAAAACTAAATAAGATAAAATATCAAGTGGTATAGGCTTAGGAACACAAAATCACTGTCCCTAAGTTCCATTATTATTATTTTTGCAGTTTTTGGCCAGGGCTGGGTTTGAACCTGCCACCTCCGGCATATGAGGCTGACACCCTACTCCTTTGAGCCACAGGTGCTGCCCCCTAAGTTCCATTATTAATGAAGTCCCACTATTTTGTTCAAATAGTAAATAATATTCTTAATATTTAGTTATATGATTTATATTATACAATTATAATATTGTAAATGCTACTTATTGGCTCTTGATTTTCAAAATTGACCTATAGACAGGCCACAGAATATTTACACATACCAAAGGAGATAAACATATCATAAAAATAACAGGGAGCTGCCAGCAAGTGGGAGGTAGAGGGAAGGAGACTTGGTGGTGGTGGAATCTTACAGAATGGGGAGAAAGATATACTGTTCAGAGTTGAAAAGATCAAGAAATAGAGGTTTAATTCTATTAATTAAAGTTGCTAAGTTGTGAGAGACTAAATATTCAAACAGACAATGGCCAGACCAGATAGATCTGTGGTCCCCAACCCCTGGGCCACTGACTAATACTGGTTTACAGCCTCTTAGGAACCCGGCCAAATACCATCACCCCCTGAGCTCCATCTCCAGTCCCACCTCCCTCTCTTCGTTTGGTGGAAAAACTGTCTTGTCATGAAACAGATCTCTGGTGCCACAGGGAAGAATCAAGCCACAGGTAAGGAGGTAAGGTGGTCTGAGTTTCATTTGTATTTACAGCCACTCCCCACTGCTCCCATCACTGCTTGAGCTCTGCCTCCGATCCCACCCCCTACCTCCACCCCAACTCTTATCGTGGAAAAATTGTCTACCATGAAAATGGTCCCTGGTGCCAAAAAGGTTGGGGACCACTGGATTAGATAGATAGGTAGAACTTTGACCCATAAACTGCAGCACCCTGTCCAAGAAACCAGCCCCTGCCTCTGTGATAAACAACTCAGAAGTCAGTCAGTGTAACAGGAATCCACACGCTGCCTGAGGTGACAGTTCAGGAAACTGAACAATAGCCTCTGTAACAGTTAGTCTCAAACGGCCAGGATTGATTAGTAACTGACAGCTCCCCTAATTTCTATCCCTGCTTCCAAGTGGGGACCACTCAGAGGAAGGCAAATATACACCCCTAAGGAATCACAGGAGACGCCCTCGTGGAGTCAGTCCACCTACAGCTCCCCTGGCCGGCGCGTTCAGCAGGACCACCTTGTTCCCACCCTGCAGCCCTCCCACTCCTCTGTCTGCCTTTGAGTCTCTGCCAAAAGCAAGCGATGGTGGGCGGCTGCCTCCCCTGCTATGGCAGCTTATAATAAACAGCCTTTGCTTTTCTCATTTGGTTGGTTTTTATTTATTTCCACAGTTGACTCATGGAAGGACCAAAGGATAAAAATATAATAAAAATTTAATGAAGGAGGGAAAGGGGGAGAAGATGAGCCGAACTCTTGCTTTTCATAATGAAAAGTTAATAGATACTATTTGAGGAAATAAATGAGGCCGGGCGCAGTGACTCAGGCCTGTAATTCTAACATTCTGGGAGGCTGAGGCAGGTGGATTGCCCTGAGTTTAGGAGTTTGAGACCAGCCTGAGCAAGAGCGAGACTCTGGCTCTAAAAATAGCTGGGCGATGTGGCCAGCACCTGTAGTCCCAGCTCTCAGGAGGCTGAAGCAGAGAATCGCTTGAGCCCCAAAGTTTCAGGTTGCTGTGAGCTGTGACCCCCCCACAGCACTCAATTCCAGGGTGACTGAGTGAGACTCTGTGGAAAAAAGGAAAGAGGGAGGGAAGGAAGGAAGGAGGGAGGAAGGAAGGAAGGAAGAAAGGACTATATACTTTTAGGACAGCCCTTGTATATCATATTATTTAGAATCTTGGGGGCACTTTCTTATAATATACAGACAAGAAATGGTCAAAAGTAGCTCCCCAAGGAGTGTGGTTGGGATAGGCAAAGGCAAGAAAGCATTTAATTTTCACTCAAGAGCCTTCCACAACATTTTTAACTTTTGTTTTATATCCTCGTTACTTTTAGAGACAAATGCTGTTCAGTGGCAAGATCACAGCACACTGTAACCTAGAACTCCTGGGTTCAAGTAACCCTCCTGCCTCAGCCTTCCCAGTAGCTGGGATTACAGGCGCATGCTGCCATACCTGGCTAATTTTTAAATTTTTTGTAGAGACAGAGCCTTACTATGTTGCACAGGCTGGTCTTGAACTTCTGGCCTCAAGCGATCCTCCTACCCTGGCCTCTCAAAGTGCTGAAATAATTGGCATGAGCCACCATGCCTAGCCAGATTACTTTCATAATTAAATACATTTCGAGATCATTGATTGTTAGTATTCTGGATAAGAATCCTGTTTTCAATATATAGATTCTACACCTAAGAAACTGATCTTGGAGCAAAGACTCAGGTAACAGGGAAGGTGTGAAGAGAGAGCTGGTCGCCCGTGACTGCTCAAGGAAGGGCCTGGGACGAGGTGGGGTGTGGCGGGGTGGGGGTGTTGGCAATGGTGGTAGATATGTGGCCATGGTCCTGGAGGTGGTTCTCAGGAGGGGGATCAAGATATCCAAACTTTCCTGTGCCATATCCTTTTCAGGAACATTTGTTTTCTAATCCAGTAACTGATACACAAGGTCACACTGACAGCAATGACAGTGCGTTTAGAGAAAAAGGGCTGAATCTGCAAAGACGAAGTTAAAAAAGAGAGACTCGATACCAGGCAGCAAATCTGAAATTCATCCAGAATTCTCAAATAAATAGTTTTCTAAGGAAAACATTAATCCACTTTCACTTAAGATCTAAAATAAAACTATCTGTCCTACTTTATAATTCTTAAAATTGTCATTTAATAATTGACTTTATTTAAATGTCGTTGATTATTTTCCCCTTATATCATCTGTGGGGGTGGGGGTGGATAATGAATACTTGGTCAATGTCTGAAATGTTCCTTGCAGCTCTAAGTGAATAATTGAGTTGGTGCCAGTAGCTGGCTGAGAAGGGGGTGGTCACAAAAGGCTGCTGTTTTATTTAAGAAGCCATATAACTCGCTCTCGTCCATTAACACTAAAGAAAGGACCAAGTGTGGGGGCATTGTTATCGTTAAACACCCACTAAGTGGCTGCCTGTGACAGTATTGGCACAAGCAGTGCTGAACACACAATGTAAATATTCAAACTGAAGGAAGTTCACTGCCATCCTGGTGGAACAAACTGTTGGCACCACCTTAAAACTGAGATTTTCTTTTTAGCAGTGGGTAGAGCCATCAAGAACCAATCACAGTTGGCTTCCATGGTTTTTCAGCGAAGTTTCTTTCAAAGGTTCATTCATCCTCACACCCCTGCCCATCAAGATGCACCCAAATCTGTGCAATTGATGACTCCATCATTCCTGGGGCTCTGTTGACATGCTGGGTCCCAGCCCCCATCCAACTGCCCCTGGAAGCAGGTAGGAGTTCATGAGACTCAGCCTGTGATTCTGGGGCACTTGCTATTGCCATTGGCAACTCTATCAATTATAAAGTACATACTAGAAGGAAGGCCAAGTAGGGGTCAGAAGACTTTTTTGAGGTTCGGTTGCCAACTTGTGGGATCTTCTATAAATCACCAGGCCTCCTTTTGTCTCGTGGTTGAATTCTACCAGGTCATCCTTCCCTCGCTTCACTTCCCTGATCATAGGAGATGTCCTGAGCACTTTAACTTTTGTTTTATGTCTTCACTACTTTTTTTTTTTTTTTTGAGACAGAGTCTCAAGCTGTCCCCCTGGGTAGAGTGCCGTGGCCTCACAGCTCACAGCAACCTCCAACTCCTGGGCTCAAGCGAGTCTCCTGCCTCAGCCTCCCAAGTAGCTGGGACCACAGGCGCCC
>CAUYTI010027560.1:0-16887 GCA_963575145.1 Galago senegalensis
GTGCCAAAGAAGATGAAATATTTGGGAGTTTACCTAACAGAGGACGTGAAAGATCTTTATAAAGAGAACTATGAAACTCTAAGAAAAGAAATAGCTGAAAATGTTAACAAATGGAAAAACATACCATGCTCATGGCTGGGAAGAATCAACATTGTTAAAATGTCCATAGTACCCAAAGCAATACATAATGTTAATGCAACTCCTATTAAAGTTCCATTGTCATACTTTAAAGATCTTGAAAAAATAATACTTCATTTTATATGGAATAAGAAAAAAACTCAAATAGCCAAGACATTACTCATGAATAAAAACAAAGCAGGAGGAATCATCCTACCAGACATCAGACTATACTATAAATCCATAGTGATCAAGACAGCATGGTATTGGCACAAAAACAGAGAGGTAGATTTATGGAACAGAATAGAGAACCAAGAGATGAACCCAGCTACTTACTGCTATATGATCTTGCCAATTAAAAACATTGAGTGGGGAAAAGATTCCCTATTTAACAAATGGTGCTTGTCAAACTGGCTGGCAATCTGCAGAAGACTGAAACTGGACCCACACCTGTCACCACTAACTAAGATAGACTCTCACTGGATTAAAGATTTAAATTTAAGATATGAAACCATAAAAACACTAGAAGAATGTGTAGGAAAAACTTTTGAAGAAATTGGCCTGGAATACTGGAACCTTCTCAAATTAAAAAGTTTCTGCACTGCCAAGGACACAATAAGAAAAGCAAGTTGGAAGTTGCTTTTTAAAGTGGGAAAAGATATTTGCTGGTTATGTATCCAACAAAGGTTAAATAATCAGAACCCACAGACAACTCAAACATATTAGCAAGAAGAGAACAAGTGATACCATCTCAGGTTGGGCAAGGGACTTGAAGAGAAATTCCTCTGAGGAAGACAGATGCATGGCCTATAGATATATGAAAAAAATTTTCACCATCCTTAATCATCAGGGAAATGCAAATCAAAACTACTTTGAGATATCATCTAACCCCAGTAAGATTAGCCCATATCACAAAATCACAAAATCACAGATGTTGGTGTGGTTATGGAGAAAAGGGAACACTTCTACACTGCTGGTGGGATTGCAAACTAATACGTCCCTTTTGGAAAGTCATCTGGAGAACACTTAGAAAACTAAAAATAGATCTCCCATTTGATCCTATAATTCCTCTGCTAGGTATATACCGAGAAGACAAAAAAATCATGCTATAATAAAGATATTTGTACCAGAATGTTCATTGCAGCACAATTCATAATTGCTAGGTCATGGAAGAAGCCCATGTGCCCATCGACCCATGAATGGATCAATAAATTGTGGTATATGTACACCATGGAATACTATGCAGCCATAAAGAAAGATGGACACTTTACGTCCTTCATGTTTACATGGATAGAGCTGGAAAATATTCTTCTTAGCAAAGTTTCTCAAGAATGGAAGAAAAAGTATCCAATGTACTCAACCCTATTATGAAACTAATTTTTAGCTATCATAGGAAAGCTATAACCCAATTTTAGCCTAAGAATATGGGGAAAAGGGAGAGGAAGGGGAGGGGAGGGGGGATAGATAGAGGGAGGGTGATTTCTGGGATCACGCCTAGGATTTATCCTATAAGGGTACATGTGAATCTTTCTAAATGTGGAATATAAATGTCTTAACACAACAACTATGAGAATAACATAAAGGCTATGTTGGCCAATTGGATGAAAGTATTTCAAATTGTATATGCAAACAACACACTGTACCCCATGAAAGTATCAATGTACAGAACTATGATTTAATAATAATAATAATAAAAATCTTCCAGCCTGTGCATATTGCCCAATTCCAATGTCACTTACACACTTTTACATGTTCATTACACTTCATGGTACCCAAATCTATAATAGCTTTTCATTACTCTTCTAATGGGTTGCCACAAATTTAATGGCTTAGAAAACATACATTTATTATTTTATAGTTATGGGGGTCAGATATTTAAAAAAGAGTTTATAAGGCTAAACTGAAGAAAATCAAGGTATCAGCTGCACTATGTTCCTTGTGCAAGCTCCAGTGGAGAATCTGGTTTTCTCTCTGTCCAGTTTTCAGAGACTGCCTATATTCCTTGGTTTGTAACCTCTTCCAGCAAGGGCATCCTTCTGCCCTACCCTCTAATTTTATCATCATATCTCCTTCTCCAACTCCGACTTTTACTTTCCTCTTTATTTTATAAGGATCCCTTGTGATTACATTAGACCCATCGGAGTAATCAAAGAAAATCTCATTTACTGTGTAATGATCCTTATCTTTATCACATCTATACATCCCTTTTGTTCTTGTAAGGTAGTATGTTCACAGGTTCAATTAAGATGAAGGCATCTTGAGGTGGGGGGCATATTATGTTGCCTACCACAGGTTTCCTCAAGGGGTCTGATGAGACCTCCAAAATTGCTTCTAAATTACCACCTTCATTGAGTCTCATACTCTTCCACAGTCCAGGGGAAATAAAGGGTTACCTCTAGCAGTAACTCCCTAAGAAACATAATGCTTTTCATTCTGAGAAGCCCCAGTAAATTTCTGGGTCTGACTGGCTAATTTGCTCAGCTGTGAATTTATCACCATGATCAGAAAGACAGTCTAATCTGCATGATCAAAGTGTCTTCGGATCTGCTTCCTCTTTGCAGTTGAGAGTGGAGAGAGATATGCTCAGAGTAAACTATGAAAGGGTTCTGAGAAGAACATGTAAGCAAACAAACAACTCCCCCGGACAAATGTCAACTAAAATATGTCCCATTGCTTTCTTTCTTTTTGTATATTCTATGTATATAGAACATCCCTCAAAGGTATAATAATTGGATTTCTGAAATAAATGACCAAATGGTGAATTAGCACATTGTCATGTTACATGATCTGATCTGCAATCAAATGTATAGTCTTATATGTACCATTTGACTAGTGTTACTGATTTTGCAAATACCTTTCCAAAATATGTTAGAGAAAGTAATGAAAGCCAGATCATGATATTGGGAGAAGTAAAGTAGATTATGATCATTAATTTTCTGAATTAAAGTAAGGCGAGAAATATAATTCTAGAATGGAGTTTCTACAACGAATTATACACTTTTAATGTGGCTCATTTTCTTGGCATAAGGTATTCCTTAAGCACCTCCATCCCCCATACACATGGTTTGAAGAAATGAAAATATGCATTCATTCAGAATTCAAAAGTGTGTCCAGGTAACGGTATGCTTTACCACCAGATTAAACCTCACTCAGAAGAGTTCTCTCAACACGGAATGTCTTAAATACTATGTGAAGAGTATCAGCTTTACTAAACTACTTCCCCTGGTTCTCATTCTTCCCTTCTTCCTGTCTGACCTTTTGGTTTCCTTATTTTTTTGTAAGAGGCTGGGTGGGAAGTGGGCCTGGCACCCCTGACAGGAAGGTGGAGAAGAGGCTGTGTCTCTCTAGTATAAATCTCCATGCTGTGAATTAGAAAATATTAAAGTTGTTTCCTAGATCCTCTTGGAGTCATCTTTCTGAGATGAAGGGGGATGATGGGAGAAAAGAGTACAAAAAATCTCCAGAAGCTAGCTATGGAATCAAAGGAGGATTTCAGAGGGAGAAAGTTGCTCTTTTATAGACACTTATTAAGGAGTAGACTGATGGCTTGAACTACTCTGGGTTTAAGAGTCAAAGTCCACAGTAAAGAGGACCTTGAACATTAGACCTACTGTGTGAGGGTCAGCACGATGTTTTTAAAGGGATCTGGACAACATGGACAATTTTTGTTTTTTTCCTCTACCTCCTAATCCTTGAAGACATCCTTTCGCTGATACAAGACACAAAGGACTTTAGATTGTTTTAGGAAGAGACTGTTGCTCTTCCCTCATCCCACACTCTCTTATTCAGTGGTTCTTTACAATATTTTGGCAAGTGGGGGATTTAAACTTTTTCTTTTGTATCTATGAAAGCTAAATATTTCCTTTCCAGAAAAAAAGAGCAGGTGTACAGAAGGCAATAGTTTTTCATAACATTTCAGGATGCTGATGAACTTCTGAAGTCTATCATCTCAGCCCTTCCAGGAAGATTCCTGGGCCAAGTTAACAAGCCTTGCTGTATGTAGCCCTGCACCTTCAGAGCCTTCATCCTCAGGTAATGGAAGCTTTGGGTGTTTTGAGGAATTTGGAAGTCACCAAAGGAATTTGTTGCATTTGGAAGAACCCACCAAACTAAGCTACTTCAGAAGGTTTCAATTTAATGATCTCAGGTCATTTTTATTTTAACTTGTCCAGGATAGGAATGTTTAGGCTATGGATCTAAAACATTGTTGTCCATTTCATGTATCATGGCAGTTTTCCTGATGATGACTTTATTCTGTATTTTCCATTCATCCCCCTATTCCTTTTAAAGATATTCATCTTCTCTTCTCTCCCAATGCAGTGAGCTTGGGAGAGTGACAAGAAGGGGGGGAGGAGAGAGAAAGAACGAAGAAAGAACGTAAAACAGGGAGGAATGGGTGAACTTGCAGCTGGACATCTTGAAAGACAGACCTTTCACCAGAAAGGCATTTGTTCATCATCCGTCCTGGCCCAAACCCTGGGTTTATTCAGCAAAAATGTAGTGGCATTTTCAGTATTGCAAGTCCTCTGTTAGCATCTGTAGCCCTGCGCCTCCAGAGCCTTCATTCTTAGGTAATGGAAGCTGTGAGGGGTGCAAAGGTGAACAGCATATAACCTCTCCTCTCAAAGGAGCTTGAGATTCCTTGGTAGGGATCAGATACACAAAGAAACTCAGCTTAAAGCAGTTTCCTAAAAGGGCTTCAGTGTTTACTCTTCCTAAGTTTCCAGCCGTGTGTGCATCTGTGGGTCTGTGTGGCAGCTTCATGTCCCAGGGACTGGAGAGGTGTCTCTCTTGTTCTCCCTGAGCTCCTTCTCATTACATGGACCATCATATTTATCATGATACCTTATAATTATCCATTTATCTCGCTCTCCTACTGGATCACAAAGCCCCTTGAGGACAGAGACCCAGTCTCGCTAGATCTTTTATCACCTGGAACGTGGTTAAATGCTTTTAAAAAATGATGACTAAAGCACTGAATCAAGCCTAGAGAAGAGAGAACACAGTGAAGAAAGAGACCTACAAAAAGAGGAGCCCAGCTATTATATAAGGAAGTAGCTTGCATTTGCACCTCCTGTGTCTCTGGACCCAGGTATGGTTTCCCACCCGTCTTAAAAGGGAGTTGGATACGGTGATTGTTGCAGATGAAAAGTTATAGTTTAAATAATGCCTAAGTTCAGGGAAAGAAGTAAAAGTCCTAGCCACCTGCCTTGGTTTAAACACCCGCCTCCTAGGTCTTACAGTCAAAGAAAAACAATTTCCCAGAGGTTGAGTGTCCAAAATGACAGCTATAAAACCCTCCAGACACCCGGGAGTTTGCAAGCTCCATTGACAAAAGTGACTTCCCACGCTTTGCCCACAGAGGGCATCCCTGCGCACTGATACGCAGACCAGGCGAACGCAGCTGCGGGAAGCCTCCTCGGTCCGCTCTTTTTTTCCTGAAGCCGTCGTCTCTCTACCCCCGCCCCCCCTTCCCGTGGAATCTTTGCCTGATCCAGTTCGTTTCCCTCCGGTCTCCACATTTTCCCTTCCAGCCCTCCACTTCTCCGGATCAATGGATAGTACGGTTCCAACTCTCAGCTCACACACCGCTGGCGGACACCCCAGTAACAAGTGAGAGCGCTCCACCCCGCAGCCCCCCGCCTCTCCTCCCTCGGTCCCCTCGGCTCTTAGAAGACAAACGAACAGCATCTCCAGCTCTCGCGTGGAATTTTCTCTTCAACTTTCCCCGACCGAGGACATGGAACCAGCGTCAACCTTTTGATGCACAGCCCAGCCACAGGATCGCCTGCCTTCTGCTCCGGGTCCCTCCTGGGTATTCTGTTTATTGATGGTTCGCAAGCTCCGCGGAGAGCCCTCTTCCCTCCTCTTGCTCGCTCGGTTTCCTTGAGTTAGTTTTCTGAGGTTTCACCAGGGCTCAGGATCTCTTGGACCGAATGGAACTTTTCGCTGCCTCCTTTTGCTGCTGATTCTGTCAGTGGACAAGGAAAAAGGCTTCCAAGGCAGAAGAGGCGCAGGGGAGGTGGAGAAAGAGGTGGAGGAAGAGGACGAGGAGGAGGGGGAGGGAGCCGAAGGGGCTCGGCGTGTGTGTGTGTATGTGTGTGCATGTGTGCACACGTGTGTGAGTGCATGTGTGTGAGTGCTGCCACTGCCCAGGACCTCTGGCCCCAAAGGTGTTGGCTGAAATATGGAGAATAGTCTTGGATGTGTTTGGGTACCCAAGCTGGCTTTTGTACTCTTCGGCGCTTCCCTGCTCAGCGCGCATCTTCAAGTCGCCGGTAAGTGGTTCTTTTCCTTTCTTCTCGTCGCTCCCCCCTCCTTACCCCTTTCCCTTCTCGTTTCATTTGGCTAGTGGTAGAATTTCGGGGGGTGGTGGTGGCAAGATATTCGACTCTCGAGCTGTCCCCCGTTCCTCGTTGATGATGAAAGATAGAAGACTTTTTTTCCTCCCCTGGGGGCGGAGGATGATGGTGTTGGGGGCGAGGTGCGCCCCTTTGCTCTTTTTTAAACCATGCTTCTCACATCCTTGCTTGAGCACATACTTGCGTTCGTTCGGAGAGCTGGCGGGCCGGGGCAGGTGATGGGGCTGTCGTTGAAAGGAACTGGGTTGGATCCTGAAAGCCTCAGAAACTCACCGAAGGGGAAGGACCGAGGCAACAGGGACGAGCCGAGGATGACCTCGAGGGGGCTTTGAGGAAGTCTGTGGGGGATGTAGGAGGTAGGGCTGAGTCCCATGTGAACGTATGCGCCCCTCGGTTTGGATGTTTGGACTTGGTGACTGAGAATCCAGAAAGGGGCAGCTAGTATGTTTTGGAACTTAGGAGGAGGGAGCTATGGTACTGAAGGAGCGCAGAGTTGCCAGGAGGAGGAAGACGTGTTTTATTATATTTTATGTCTTTTATTGGTAAACAGTTTGTAAACTGAGTCTTCCCATATCTCCGGGACACTTCCAAACACTAAATGATTGATATTCTGGGCACCGGCCCCTGGCCCTGGCACTGGGCAAGCACAGTTTCTAATTAAAAATGGCAAAACTGTATGAGGACTGGATCCAGATAGAGGAGGAGAAAGAGGAGCCCGGAGGCTTCTGGGGCTGCTGCAGTCTCTGAGTACGGAGCTGGGGACTTCAAGGGCCAAAAGAACAGAAAAGAGCAAAATGACTTATTATAACGTCTACTCCTTTGCAGTGCTACACCATAAGTGTAGACGGGCCCCAGGTACAGGGAGCGGGCCTGGGCACAAGGGGGGAGAGACGCTGGTTGAGCATTCAAATCCTTTCGGAAACGACCTTTTCCCAATCCAGAGAAAAATGAGGCTCTGGCAGGGACTGGAGTTGAGTAGGAGCGCCCCAATTCCAGTCTTGGAAATTGACAGGGGATGGGATGTAAATTGCACCCAAACCCCTAGCCTCCCCAAAGCCCGCAGCTCCGGCTTTCTTGTGCCTTCTGAGTGCTGTATGGCCAAGTGTTACGAACAGGAGCGGAGAATGCGCCTCTCCCGGTTGCCAGGGATTCAGACAATCAAGCTCCTACCCTGGCGGAGGTTCCCCAAACCTCGGCGCAGTCTCACGCCCGGCACTAGGACTGGACTCCTCATCTCCCTTCCCTAGACAGAGAGAGCAAGCGTGAGGGGTGTGTGTGTGTGTGTGTGTGTGTGTGTGTGTACGCGCACGCTCCTCTGATGGCGCGTTCCCGCATCCGTGTGCCCTGCCGCCCACGCTCCCTCCCGCTCTTGGGCTGGTCCCCTCCTCCCTGGGCTCCTCTCTCCCGAAGCTTTGTCCTCCTCAATTACTCTCCCCGAAGGTGGGGAGCACGACCATCCCTAGTACTGAGTAGGTGTCCTTTTTTAAATTCCCTCCTCACAACCGCAGATGCTCCGTGTTGCAACCTGGAGGCTTCTCCTCTGTACAGGAGGTTGACTTGCTGCTCCCCGGCAGTTTGCAAACCAGAGAGGGGAACTTAGAGAGCATTCCTCTCTGGGTCGAAAGTCTGCAGAACAGAAAAACTGGTGATGCTCTAGCTGAAAACACTGCGTTAGGGAAGGCGTGCAGACATATGAAGAAAGATGTCTTATCAATTGCACAGCGAAATTTTAAAGCCATTTCTGGGTGACTTCCGTTTGTTGGGGGTAGATGAATGAAAACGAATTAATGTTTTATTAATATCTAAATTAATTAAATATTCCCTTCTGAGTTTCTATCTAGAGAGTTATGCTCATACATTACTGCTTTATTTTTGTTTTCTCCTAAACAGATAGGTTTGTACCTGGATAGTTGAAAAAGCAGGGATCTGCGCGCATGGATGTATACACACACATGTATTTACCGTCCCTGTGAATGAGATGCTGGTGGTTAGGCAAGTCTATCTGAGTCTTGAAACTTCTCTATGCTTCTAAATCCATTCTGTCATTTGCAGACGGGTTGTGATGCAGTTTACATAGGTCCCGGGAAAGTGGATGGTGCGCTCTTAAGATGTCGCTAATTCCCATCACTCTGGTCTTCTTCGCGTATTAACCTTACCATCCCCTCTTTCTCTTAATAATAATTCCCAGGTTCTGGGAACATGGCAGGGAGTTGATGATAAAGAAAGCTCAGTTTACTCTATGAAAGGACCAGTAGGAGGTGCCCTTAAATAAGGCCAAGTGTCTGGCAGTTTGCTGGCAGGGAAATTCCCCTTCAGCAGGGTGTTTTAAAGACTTTGTTGATTGGTAACAAAGGATTATGGAGACTAGTGCAGTAGCACCAGGCGCTTTCCCACTATCTAGGTAAAGTCGGAAACTGCTTTAGAATTCGTGTGAAATTGTTAAGACCTAACAAAGGGCATCCATGACCAGGGTCAGCATAGAGCGAGGACTTGCTGTGGGGGGAGGAGGATGGTGGCTTTCAGTCGGCTTTTATAACACATCATCTTCTTATATATTTGACATGAGCTACAGGCAGAGGTACAGGATCTCAGGTAAGATGAAAATTGTAGATGTTAGATCTTAAAGGATGGATAGGTTATAGTCTATTGAAAAAAAAATCTGTGGTAGTTTATGTAGTCTGGACGTGATGAAATGAGGTTTGCTGCTTACCCTAAATGGCCTCTTCTCGTTCCCCCAACCAAAGCAGATCAGATGACACTGAGTGGGTTTGCTGTGGCGAGTCATGGTGGGACCTGAGGGTGGGGGTGGACTGGCCAGCCACTCCTCTGTGAGTGCTGCAGTATAAATCACCCGTGACCTGTCACAATGTCCATTTCCCACACAGCAGCAGCTGCCCTCTGAGTTATGAAGCATGTGAAACCGCCACCACATGTGTTGTATGTGAATATATTAGGCTCAGTGCCTTTGCTTTAATGCTCTTAAAAGCTGGGTTGGCTTGAGCTGCTGATAGGCATTTTTTTTTTTTCCTGGGGAGAGATTTATACCTTCTCAGTGTGTATGACTTCCATTTATTCTCTAGCAAGTTAACCTCTCAGCAAACTTCCTTATTGTTTTCACTGCAGAGGAAGAGCTTTAATTTTGTCTAAATTCCTGAATGAAGCTCTGCTATAAGTTTCTCCCGGAGTGCAGTATATGCTGTAGAATGGTTAACGGGAAGCTTGACAAGAGATTCAGGGAGTGATTTTCTGGGGAAAGGGATATTTTTACTTGTTTCTGGAGAGAGAAGGAATGATACTGCATCTTCTAAGGGAATCCCTGCACCAGTATCTTTAAAGAGAGGAAATGTTTTTCCCTTCCTGACTTATATTTCCTAGTTCATAAATCCAGTGATGTGGGATTCTTCACACATGTGGGGTTTGCTACTGGAGTGTTTTCTGTTGCATACAGTTAGTTGGGCCATCCAGTATGATCACTGTCGTTAGGAAATACGCCTTGATTTTTAACTCTTGACTTCCAGCCAAAATATTTTATTTTTTAATCTTTTGCTGGTGCGGCATGTTTTAAGACAGGGCTGAAGTTTCTGAACAGAGGATTTCATTCTATAAGAAAGAAATGAGTAATCTGTGTCCTATGATTACACAAGTATTCTCACAACTTCTTTGGAGAATTTGCCAGTGCAGACTTCCCTGGTGAAAATCTTTTTTTGTGATTTTTATCAGTAAGGAAAACGCTTTACAAAAGAATGAAGTCTTTGGGGATATATGTCTATTTTTCTTGGCCGGGGCTGGGTTTGAACCCACCACCTCTGGTATATGGGGCGGCACCCTGCCCTATGCCTTTGAGCCACAGGCACCACCCAGATATTCTTTAAAAGTTAAAATACATATGGACATGAAGAAGAAGAACGGATTTCCATTACGACCTCATGGCTTCTCCTCCAGATATGTGACTCTGGGATGAATTACGATAGCTCTAATAACATAGGGACACCTGTGATTTCGCAAGTAAATGAGTTTCTCTCACCTAGCAACAGATCTCCCAACTTTCCCTAGATCCAGCCTGCAGTGCTATCAGAAACCAGCACCAAATTGGGAACACACTGCTCTGTTTTGGTATTTGTTACATAGCTACCAGCTCAAATGATAAATTTTTGATGGATTAATCTACTGCAGATGATAATCCCGTAGAGGAATTGTATACATAAATTTCGGGAAACCTTAGCTTTGCCTGAGTAAAAAGAATAATGACATAAACCCACAAAGGATTACTTGATTAATTAACTAAAGATAAAAGTCACTTGGTTCTGGAAAAATCCTGTAATCCCTAATGTGGAATAGTAAATACTGTGCACGTTTACAATTCATAAAATGTAAACATAGAGGTTTTTCTTTTTTTTTCACTTTCCTTGTTTCTTCACTATGAGGCCCCAGAGGAGGAATTTAGAGTTTCATGATTTGTCACAACAATCATATACTTTTATGAATCGTAGCTTGGCCTCTCACTCACTCATGACTGAAACACACTGAATTAAATATCAACACCATGGCCAGTGAATTTTTTGGCACCTGTGGGCTATTTGCTTCTTCCTAGTCTGTTCCTTACTGCTCTGGTCTCTAAACTGTATAGCATCAATATTGCCTTCCTTGGCATAGCCTAGTAGACTGTTTTGCCATGTGAAATCAAGATCTTTACCCCAGGTGCTGGGTGTAATATAGTATATTAAAGTTTGCAAGTTTCTTTCAGTGGTGAATGAAGGTGTGCTCTTAAAACAGCTAAGCAGTACTGTTACCTTAAGAGGCTCTAACTTGTGGCTTCTCAATGAATATTACTAAATTTCTGGAGCTCGTAAGCTTTAAGTAGAGACCCAAGTGAGCTCTTCAGGATAAGACATTACGCCAACCTAGGTATGCTGTTTTTTCACAAGGGTGTTACCAGGCTGGACTAACAGATGTTTAACTTTTTTTTCAAAGATACTACTTTTCTGAGGTCAAAGTATTTTTAATGGCGTCATAATACCAATAGCATGGTACTGACTCCATCAATTTAACATACTTTCCTTCAAACAAGACTGTAAGTAAAGCAAATGTTAAATTTATCAGTAAGAAAGGATGAGCAACCAGATTATAGTCTCTGTAGGCCAATAAAAAAAATATGCAAGATAAAATTACATGCTACATATGCCAAGTGGGTAATAGCACAAAATAAAATGCAAATTATTATGCACCTTTATAATTGCAGCACTCAGGTAAATTACAGCCCAATTTTGTACCACACTTTCGCCTTCTCTCACTGAATGTTGATTCCTTTTATTTTATTTCTCTGGCTTAGCACCTTCTGAACATGAAGGAATACAGATTGCCTGCTTGATTATAAAAGTTACTATCGTGCTGTATAGTTCTTTGATAAATTTTAGCCTGAGGTTTAAAAAACCAAACCTTTTTAACTCAACTGTTAAATGAAATGATTTCCTTGACAGCTTAGGAGTACTTGAACTTTGTCCAATGGTATGGTTTAGAAATACATAAAATGCATATGATTGATATGGTTACTTTCTCTCTATTGATGGTAATTTGCCAATGGTAATGCCGGTACCTATCGCTTTTTATTAATAGTTCCAAACAACTGTATTATTCATAGCTTTCATTTCTTGGGGAAAAGTTAAACCAACAAACACACAAATCATTCTATATTTATTGATCAGATTTTTAAAAGCCTGTTCTTGTGGCATGACTTGGGTGGGAAAGTTTCTCTTTGCTGTTAAAATTGCAGGAGCCCAAAGCCTATCGGCTGCTTCCAGTTTTTGTGAGGTACTTTAGCTTAATTTCACAAAGCCAAATTCTTTAACTTGTTGCTTGCTCAGTCATTCACAGTTTCTAGGGAGGAAGGCCCTGTAGACCATTGGTGATTATTATGATGGAATTTAACAGGGGTATTTATCACAGTGTGGAGATTTCTTCCTTGTTCTTTGCTCATCCTTTAAATACTGTTTCTTGCCAGCAGAAGGCTACTCTTGAGCATATCTAGGACAAAAATGTTCCACTGAATTAATTGCATCTTTACGATGAGCTCTAAAGAAAATATCAACTAGCTAGCTTATTATGAACTGATAAGAGGGCTTATCAATACATTATTCTGGATTATCTAAAATAATCTTAAATTCTGCTTTTGTATATTTATAAGAGAATAAAGGAGTTAAGCAGCTAATTGGAAAGTTCTAATTCAAGTCACTTCTCTCAGTAAGTTTCGTATTAAGCATTAACATTTTTAGATTTTATTAGTTTTTCCAGGTCTTTAAGAAATACATCTCCACTCACTTAGCTGCCTTTTATACCTTACGTAGAACATAACTTAATCTGTCTTAATAGATTCAATGGGTCATTATGGCTTCATTATTATGTGATATTGTAGGGATAATTTCTGAAGATGTTACATCTTACAGAACTGTTTGTTTTTTCCATGAAATGGCCATGAGTTGCTACTTTTAAGAATTTTAGTCCTGGAATTTTCATTAATGAAACATGTTTAATCTACTTTCTGGTTTCTGTATGAAACTCCTTTCTGTTGTAAAACTTCTCAGACTGGTCTTTCTTTCTTTTGCTTTTGCTTCGCTAAGAAATATAGGTGACTCAGTTTTGTGGGAATTGCATCTAAAGTAAGAGAGGAGATTATAATCATGACTTGAATTCCTTGATTTTGTAGCATTTCTCAAATCTGGTGTTAATCTGGATGACATTTATTCTTTGGGCAACAGTTTTTCCTTGCTAAATGAGGGTGTGGCCTAGATCAATTCTTGTTATATGGCTAGCTTCAATATTATATGATTTACTTAAATTATGAACTGTGCTATCCATACAGTGTTTGGTATAACTAATAATAAATAATAGCACTAATTATCGTGATAATAATAAGAAAATACCCATGTAATCACCATCAGTTTTCTGAATTTTGTATTAATTAATCCCTTACCTTCTATATAGTTTTACAGAAGCCCAATGCCTCTAGGTTATAAAATTGTGCATCTATAACATGTTATTTTGCTTTGTCTGTTCCCACCTATAAACCCAATATCAATAATGTATATATTCTTTGATAACTCATGGTTTTGCTGCATATTAAGTACTTGAGGTTCATCTTTGTGGATGTCTATGGCTCTATTTCAATTGTTCTCTCTGCTGTATAATAGTATCTCATGATATTTTTAAACACAATTCATTCGACCTACTGTTGATGGATGTTGGAACTCAGTTCTTTTGCTCTTTCCAGTAGTGTTGCTATGAATGTTCTAGGACATGCCCACCACTACAAATTTTCCACCATAACTAGGGTGCTTACATGCTTGGGAGTGTCCTTGCTGAGTCACAGAAAGGATAGCTTTACTTTCAGGAGGCAACAATATGTTGCAACTACTGAAACTCCCACCAGGAGTAAATGAAAATCGCCCTTGTTCTGTATCTCTGGCCACTCTTGGTATTTTCATATGCTTAATTTGTCCCCATCTGGTGGACGTGAATTAAACTTCCCACTGTGGGTTGTATTTGCATTTCCCTGATTTCTAATAAGGTCCGTCATTTTCCTCCATCAATTTGTTGCCCATTTGTGATTTCATCAAGACAAATTCTATGATTCTGTTTCTTCAACTGTGAGCAGCCCTTTGATTTTAGACACTGATGTTATTGATGGCTATTCTGTTTCTTCTATGAAACAACCTCTTGCTTTGATGCACAATGATGTCAGTAGTCTAACATCTAACATTCAGGAAACTGTCACCTAACACTCTATCATGTTTACTGTAGCCCAGACTTTATTTAAGCACGGTCCTAAAAAGTGTACTGATTTTGAGCTGGATGAGAGATCATTGGTCACTCTAAGATTATTGATTATCCGGAGCAAGTCCTTCCTTGTCAGTATCCTGCTTCATCCTATTTATTATGTCTATGTGGGGAATCAATTATAGGAAAACATAATGCTGGGGTGCCAGGCTTAATTTGAGGTTCATTAGGAATCCCCTGAAAATGATGAACTAAAAGATGACTGAATCACAGAGATATAACGGTAAATACCAACCCTGAATGTGAAATCATCCTCTGACCATTTGAACTTGAGTAGCCCAATTCATTGTTCCATTCCTGACATATATGACTGTGGGTTTCAGACAAACACCTGTGCTTGCACATGTATGTCCCCTCCAATTTTTGTCTGGGTTCATAATTGTCTCACATACTCCCATGGGACCAGCTAATGAAGAGCCCTAGATGAAATAAAGCGTCGGCTATGCTCACAGTGGTCTCTCTGGTGTGTTGCCTTCTGTGCAGACTCATTAGAGCTCTGAGCCAAGGCTGAGACATCTAAGCAAACCCCCTGCACCCGGAATCCTCAATCCATTGTCTCCACATCTTTTCTCAGCCTCAAGGGATCCCAGAAGAATATAAATTGGAGAGGAGAAATCTGCAAAGCTTTTCCTTTCATGTCTAATGTCTGGGCAGAACTGTTCCCTGCAGGACAATTTCTAGTTATTTTCTTTCTCCAATTTGAGAC
Source organism: Galago senegalensis (assembly GCA_963575145.1). NCBI lineage: Eukaryota > Metazoa > Chordata > Mammalia > Primates > Galagidae > Galago > Galago senegalensis. The sequence continues at coordinate 15,016 of CAUYTI010027560.1, forward strand.
ATCTCCAGGGATGGTTTGTTGACTGTTTCCCTTGGGAAACTTTCTGCAGCATATCAGTTTTTGCTGCTAAAAAATTTATTTTACAATTCATCTGAGATAGTCCTGTTCTAAATGTTCTTCCCATCACTCCTGTCATCTGCCTGCTGGTTTCTGTTTTCCCATTTCAGTGACACGGCCTCTTCTGTGCTTAAATGTGTTAAATAATTCTAGCTCTAGATCACTCTTGTCTCCCCATTTAGTCTACACTTAGGCAGACTATAAATATTTAGTTCCCCTAATCTTTCCACATGCTCAACCAGAAGCTTACTCATGTTTAGTTTCCTTTCCTGAACTGTCTGGTAATCAAGAGCCCCCAATTTTTTTTTTTTTTTTTGGAGTTCTTTTGTTTTTTTTTTTTTTTTTTTTTATTGAGTGTTAACTATGTACATTGATACTCTTCTGGGGTACAGTGTGGGGTTTTCACATGCATTCTGAAATACTTCCAGGTTCCACATTGTTAATAAACTCACCAGTGATGCTCATGCCTCACATCCAAAAGCCACCCTTGTGAACAGCAGAGAGGGAGAACAGTGAGGGAAGAGGTGGTGAGTAACTTGGAATTGGGGGCTCGGTGCCTATAGCTCAGCAGCTAGGGGGGCCAGCCACATATACTGGAGCTGGCGGGGTCAAATCCACCCCCGGCCCGCCAAACAACAATGACAACTACAATCAAAAATAGCCAGGCACTGTGGCAGGCACCTGTAGTCCCCACTACTTGGGAGGCTGAGGCAAGAGAATAGCTTAAGCCTAAGTGTTTGAGGTTGCTGTGAGTTGTGATATAACAGTCTCTACACAGGAAGACAGCTTGAGGCTCTGTCTCAAAATATATAGATATATATGTATGTTATCTGTGCTGATGATTTTAAAACTACTAAGGATACTACCACACACAAAGATATTAACTAATATCTAAGCTATTTTTCCTGAACATTTTATTTGCTTCATTTATTCTATGTGCCCTGTTATATTTTATAAATTTGAGATGTTGATATATTACTTACATGTTAATACTTATTTCTATTCCCTGAACATGCAGAAAAATAATAATGAAACATAAGTCTGAGACATGAGGAGAGAATAAAATGAAAAACAAAAAGATAGTTTTTTTAGTTTTACCAATTTCAAACATACTGTCTCCCATCAATACATATGAGTTCCTTTATATTCCAAAGCAAGCTATGACACAATGGAAACTAAATAGGGAGAAAAGATTATGTATTAATTGTGATGGCTTATATACAGCACTTAGCAAATTCTCCCTAGATATCAATAGCATTAATGACACAGAGAAAAATAATAACCTTTTACTGAAGGAATCTAGCACAGAACCCCTTAACCAAGCAAATGAAGTTGCCATCAGGTGTAATGGAACAAATTGGGATCACGTGTCAATGACCAAGATGGAGCATAATCACCACTGTGATGTGAGTGGGGAAATTAAACCATAATCTGAATTAAATCATAGGAAACAGAATCTGTGGGGGAGGGCAAAGTGATAGGATCTTCAAACTGGCCATGTAACACCAACTGGGTGTTAGCTAAATTCTAAATTCCAGGCTCGGCACCTGTGGCTCAAACGGCTAAGGCGCCAGCCACATACACCTAAGGTGGCGGGTTCGAATCCCCAGCCCGGGCCTGCCAAACAACAATGATGGCTGCAACCAAAAAATGGCCGGGCATTGTGGCAGGCGCCTCTAGTCCCAGCTACTTGGGAGGCGGAGGCAAGAGACTCGCTTGAGCCCAGGAGTTGAAGGTTGCTGTGAGCTGTGATGCCATGGCACTCTACCCAGGGGGGATAGCTTGAGGCTCTGTCTAAAAATAAATAAATAAATA
>CAUYTI010027565.1:0-12887 GCA_963575145.1 Galago senegalensis
TTGAGACAGAGCCTCAAGCTGTCCCCCTGGGTAGAGTGCTGTGGCATTACAGCTCACAGCAACCTCCAACTCCTGGGCTCTAGCGAGTCTCCTGCCTCAGCCTCCCAAGTAGCTGGGACTACAGGCGCCCGCCACAACGCCCGGCCATTTTTTGGTTGCAGTCCTCATTGTTGTTTGGTGGGCCTGGGCTGGGGATTCGAACCCGCCACCTTAGGTGTACGTGGCTGGCGCCTTAGCCAATTGAGCTATAGGCGCCGAGCCAGATGTTTTTAATAATAACCACCAATTTGCTCATGCCTCTATGTATGTATAACCCTTTGGATTATTGATTATTGTCAAATTTCACTCCACCATTTGCTGGTTTGGAATTTGGCCATGGGATTTGCTTTGGCTAATGAGACAATAGCAAATCTAACATTGTCAGTCTCAAAAATATTTGTACATTGGGATTTACACTCTTTGGCAGCTGGGAACCTTTTTCACTATGTCTTAGAAACCTGTACTAAACTACTGGAAAATGAGAGATTCTCCTAGCTGCCCTAGAGCCATCTGAGTCCTTAAGACATGTGGGGTCTCAAAACAAGCCCTAGCTAAGCTGGGACTCCAACTGTCCAGCTAACTACAGATACATTATTAGTAATACATTTTTGCCATTTCAAGCCACTGCATTTTGGGTGGTTTGTTAAGCAGTAAGAGCTAATGGATATAAGTCATATTAAGTTCATTCTAGACTCCAACCTGGTGGAGCCCAAAGGAAATATCTTGGGTCTTTTTTTCTTCTAAAGTAGTGGTTTTCAACTTTGGATATATATTAGGATTATCTGGAGAGCTTTAAAAACTAATGATGTCTTCCCAAATACTGAAAGAAAAAAAATGTCTGGATCCTACTGCTATAGATATGATTACTATGTCTGGGGTGCAGCCTGGCTACTGGGATTTTTAAGAAATGCCAAGTGATTCTAATGAACAGAAAAGGCAAAGATGTTATCTAATATTGGCTTATTTTGAAACAAGTATGTAATGAGAGTAATCTGTACTGTCCTACTCATGTCTTTAATGTATCTCCTTCAGAGCAACATTGTGTATAACAGGCTGATACCCAAGACTTTTGATGAGAGTAAGTAATCAGAGCTTCACTGGTATTGAGTCACTTACAACCCATTCTAGACAATACAGTGTTGACCTACTCTCTATGGTCCCAACAACAATAAAAAATCCAAATAAATGTAACTTTAAGAATCACAAAAGTGGCTCAGCGCCTGTGGCTCAAGCAGCTAAGGTGCCAACTACATACACCTGATTTGGCGGGTTTGAATCCAGCCTGGGCCCACCAAACAACAATGACGGCTGCAACCAAAAAATAGCCGGGCGTTGTGGCGGGCGCCTGTAGTCCCAGCTACTTAGGAGGCGGAGGCAGGAGACTCACTTGAGCCCAGGAGTTGGAGGTTGCTGTGAGCTGTGATGCTTATCACACTCTACCCAGGGCAACAGCTTGAGGCTCTGTCAAAAAAAAAAAAAAAAAAGAATCACAAAACTACCATCATTTGTTTGCCAATTTTTTTTTTTTGGTAGCGACAGAGTCTCACTTTATCGCCCTTGGTAGAGTGCCCTGGCATTACACAGCTCACAGCAACCCTCCAACTCCTGGGCTTAGGTGATTCTCTTGCCTCAGCCTCCCAAGTAGCTGGGACTACAGGCGCCCACTACAATGCCTGGCTATTTTTTTTTGTTGCAGTTTGGCTGAGGCCAGGTTTGAACACGTCACCCTAGGTGTATGGGGCCAGCGCCCTACCCACTGAGCCATAGGTACTGTCCATGTTTGCTGAATTTTCATGGTGGCCATTTTTCACCCTGAATTTCACTGCCAGCAATAATTTGAGAGCCTTCAAAGTTCTTAGTTTGAATATTTATTTAACATTATGTAATCCCCAAGAATGCTATTTTTTTTCATTCCTAAAAAATATCAACTCTTTGAGAAAAGAAGCCATGGCTGTGCACAACTTGTATATTCAAGGCTTTTGTTATAATTAGGTTCTTGACGAGTAAAATTAATTTTATAATTAAATGCAATGACTTAAAAAACAAAAAAACAAAACCAAACTAAATGGGTTAGGTTCATAGGAATCTTAAAATCAAACTCTTCAGTAATGTCTACCTATGACTCAATAGTTTAAAACGATTTTTTTCTTTGCATAGATTGAAATAAGAAACAAACAAATTATTCAGACTCTATTCATAGTAAGAAACATGTTCAGATTCATGACCTTTCAGTGGTGAGTAGATACTGGGAAATTCACAGATGTATTCACAAGAACACTTTTTTTTTTTTTTTGGAGACAGAGTCTCAGTATGTCACCTTGGTAGACTGCCATGGCATCATAGCTCATAGCAACCTCAAACTCTTGGGCTTTAGCCATTCTCTTGCCTCAGCCTCCCAAGTAGTTGGGACTACAGGCACCCACTACAACGCCTGGCTATTTTTTTTTTTTGGTTGTAGTTGTCATTGTTGTTTGGCGGGCCTGGGCTGGGTTCGAACCTGCCAGATCCAATGTGGCTAGTAGCCTAGCTGCTGAGCTACAGGTACCGAGCCAAGAACACAGTTTTATTTGACAGAATAACCCAGCAATGTCAGTGCTTTATGATGAAACAATTCTCTGTTGAGATACTCAGCATTTTTGTCACTGTTAAAATGAACAAAATAGGGCGGCGCTGTGGCTCAGGGAGTCGGGCGCCGGCTCCATATACCCAGGGTGGTGGGTTCAAACCCAGCCCCAGCTAAACTGCAACAAAAAAATAGCCGGGTGTCGTGGTGGGCACCTGTAGTCCCAGCTACTTGGGAGGCTGAGGCAAGAGAATCACCTAAGCCCAGAGGTTGCTGTGAGCTGTGACTTCATGGCACTCTAATAAGGGCAACAAAGTGAGACTCTGTCTCTAAAAAAAAAAAATGAACAAAATAAATGTCCTTTTTCTCTTCCCCTTTCAGAGATAATACATCCTTTATCATTTTGATATCACTTTGAGTTTTGCATACTTTTACTCCAATAAAAGATGCTACAGCAGTAAGTTTAAATTTTTATACTCTAAATGACAAGTTTACTATTAACCACAAATCTGGCTTAACTCCTTCTGCCTTTCAGAACGTTCCATTCTTACAATCTCTTCCAAGTGACCATTTTTGTTTTATGTCACTTATATAGCTCATCTAACTTTCCTCTTCAAATGGTCAGTTAATAGTTTATAACATCTAGACTAGATAAGATTCAAATGTTAAAGCCTTGAAGATTTGTTTTGTTTTATTTTTTTGGGGGACAGAGTCTTACTTTGTCGTCCTCAGTAGAGTACAGCTCACAGCATCCTCCAGCTCATGGGCTTAGGCAATTCTCTTGCCTCAGCCTCCCGAGTAGCTGGGACTACAGGCGCTCACTGCAACGCCTGGCTATTTTTTGCTGCAGTTTAGCCTGGGCTGGGTTTGAACCCATCACCCTTGGTCTATGGGGCTGGCGCCCTACTCACTGAGCCACAGGTGCCCCCACAATGTGTTTTAATTTTAAAAACAATCAAGATTTCCGGCTTGGCGCCTGTGGCTCAAGCGGCTATGGCACCAGCCACATACACCTGAGCTGGAGGGTTTGAATACAGCCTGGGTCTGCGAAACAACAATTACAGCTGCAACCAAAAAATAGCTGGGCGCTGTGGCAGGTGCCTGTAGTCCCAGCTACCTGGGAGGTGGAGGCAGAAGAATTGCTTGAGCCCAGGAGTCGGAGGTTGCTGTGAGCTGTGATGCCACAGCACTCTACCCAGGGTGACAGCTTGAGGCTGTGTCTTAAAAAAAAAAAAAAAAAAATCAAGATTTCCAAAAAATCTACAGCAGTATATTCAATCTTCTGCATTCCAAAAATCTGAAGGGCAGAAGGATTTTCTGTTACTACAAATAGAAAACTATTGAAGAGTTTAAGAACATTTTAAATGCAATTATAAGCAATGCAAACCCAGAACTATCTTTTCATGGAATTGTCCTCTGAAAGACTTAAAGTAAGTTTTTTAGACAGTAGTTGCACAAAAAGAAATAAATCATTGCTATAGAAAATAATAAAAATATCTTGCACCTTTATTTACAAGTTAATTTCATAATTAAACTACAAAGAAAGTCCTTGGCTTTCATCCTTTGTGGCTAGAAAAATAAATTATTTTAATAGCAATCTAAATCTGCCTCCTGCTCTAGAGAAATTAATAATGTATTACCTATACAGATTTTTAGGTTGTCCCTAACTTTTACAAAAACTTCAGAGTAAATAGCACTCTTTTACTGTATAATAGAATTGTGAACAATATTTATTTTAAAGAGCTAGAGTAACTTTGTACTAGTTAGAACTGAACATCACAAAATATAAAATATTATAAATCTTACAATCCTCATTATAAATCTTACAATCAGTTATCTGATTTAATTATAATTAATCTGTGGGAACATACAGTATAAATGTATCAGTCATCCACTATTAGATACAATAATTATTTCTGGAGAAAAATTTTACTATGGTCAGAATAAGATTTTATTCTTTTCTTGAAAGGTAACTTTGTTCCCAAAACATATTCCTTTTACTATTTCTGTATACTTTAGGAGAATATATTCTCAATACCAAAAGAAACAATAGCCAGTTATTTAACTTTTTGTTTTTTTCTTGCTTGAAACTGCTTTGTTTTGTTTTTTACAGATTTAATTAGCATTGATAAGGCAGGATCAATGGACTTCTTTTGTGATTCCTGTTGAATCTCAATCTCACTCTCTTTTTTCTTTGTTGCCTGATTAAGTTCTTGTTCTTTTTGTTCTCTTTGCCGGGCTTTCTCCTCAAGGATTTTTTCCATTGCTTTTGTTTTCTTGAAATTAGGATCTGAGGGATCCAAATTGAACAAGTGGGAAGTATACATTGCCTGGAACCGTGCATCACTAACGTTTACCTGCAAATCCAAAAGAATTAATAATTAATAAATAAATTAAATAAAATTAGTAAGCCAAAGGCCCAGAAATGGGGCCAAAGTTAGAAAGCTGGTGAGCTGCTGATTATATAAAATACAAACTTCTGCATTTGGACTAATTCATTAAAAAAATTTTCCACAGATCTTCAATGGAGTTTTAAGGTCTAGCATGGACTACAATCTGTGGGGCACACTACAATGCCTATCCTGCAAAGACTAGCTATTTCAATGGGAACTACAGAGGTCCATATATGACATGGCCTGGAACTACAATGACTCAGACTGACTGACTGTAGGAGTGATTCCCAAGGCAGGGCTTCCCAGCATGAAATCAATTTCTGGACACCATAAATAAGCCAATCAGGACATCTCCTATTGGGGTTTTATGCAAAATCTCTACATTCTGAGTATATTTTAAGAACTTTAAACCTTTGTGCCAAAAAGTAAGTAGATACTGAGATGATTCATAGATCAAGAGACCTAAAGACCACTATGGGAACGTATCTATCCCTGAGTTCAAAGTCAGGTCAGAAACATGCTCTGAATTTTCCATTTAAAAAAAAAATATTATAGTTCCACATTTAAGAGTGCACCCTTAACTCCAGCCAGGCTTTCTGAGTATTGCCAGGTATGGAGGTGACCAGGAAGAAGAGGAAAAATGGGAAACATGAGTCTCATCACCTACAGATGGACCCTAGCTTTACTTAGTTATAGTGAGGTGAACAGAGGTGACACTAAGAACAACAAAAATAGGCTGGAGCAAGATGGCGGCCGAGTAACAGCTTCTTTGCAACCGGGCGTGGTGAGATTGGGGAGAGAAAACGCCAGGTATTTCTGGCTTGGGGGCTCTGCCCAGAAACATCCCTATGGGGACGCAGGGAGACAGTGAGAGACTTCTGAACCCTAGAAGGAGGACAAAAGCAGTGGAAAAGTGGCAAGTGGTTGCATTTGTTTGGACTGAGGCCATGGCTACTGCAGCTCTAAATACAATAGAAATGAGACTGCAAAACAGGGAAAGCCTTCCCTGTGGGTTGTTTTTTTTTTTTTTTTTTTGGACTTGGGCATTACCTTGGGTGAGAATGTGGATGACTTTAAGTGTTGTCTAGGGCCCTAGACTGAGCCATTAAGCTAGAACGGAGCTAATATTATTTGGCTGTTGACCTGTGTGCGTAGACATTGTGGGAAAACTGCCCCTGCAGGCTCCACCCTCAGAGTCACAGAGTGAGGCTTGGGCTGGGAGACCTTGGGCAAGTGAGCTAGTGACTGTGAGCAGTGGCCAAGGGCTGGGGCTGAGATGCTGGAGAAGAGTGGAGCTTTTAGTGCTTGGCAGCAGTAGGGCTGCCTTGCAGCCTCAGCCCTCGGGGGCATAGAGTAAGGTCAGCTTTGGTGCACTGGATAAGCAGGTAGCCACTTCAGGAGAGATCCCAATGACAAGTGCTTTCCTGGGAAAGCTTCTTTTTAGCCAAGGTTAATGTTTTAAATTGTCTTTTAAGCGCGCTAAGGAGAGATTTAGGCTCTCAACCCTGCTGGGTTTGAGAAATCAGCAGAGGACTCCAGTCTCTATGTCATATAGCTGTATCAGCATTGTGATTAACATCTCATACTCCAGAAGATCATCTGTTGCCCAGACAATATTCAGCAAGATATATATACTGCTGTAGGAGACGCCAACATCCTAGCAAGATGATCTGCAGCTGAGGCGTGCACCTCGGGCCATTCCTCCACTGGAGTTCCTTGTGGGAGGAGCCCGTGCCCTCAGCCAGTAGTCATTGTTAATTACTCCCCTCACCTGTATCATTCCCTTTCAATAAAAGGCTGGTGAGGAGGTTGCTTGGGGCTACCTGGAAAAGTAAGGGCTAGCCCGCCTTCCACAAGCTTGTACTTCTAATCCGCTTCTCGCCTGGTTCCTTCCTGCGCTAACCAAGACCAGGGCCACAGGAGCCCGAAGGGTGGCGACATACTGCCTTGTTTTTTTTTCTTTATTTCAACATTTTCCCTATAGAATTTTCTTTTTTTTCCAACCCTTTTCTTTCTTCATTTTTCTAGTGTAAATATAATTTTCCATTGTTGCCTTCTTTAATAATAAGAACTTCCATTTTTGCTAGTGTTTCTGCCCCTACTATTTAGTTTTCCCCCGAGTTTTATCCCGTAAGGTTTTCTGTTTGTTTTGGTTTGATTTATAGTATTTTTGTCTTTCCTCTCTACTTGGAGGTGGGGTAGCATGTCTGCTCAGGTTGGCAAAGTGCTGCTGACCTCAAGGGAACCACCAAACCCAGCATCCCCAGAGGATAGGGGTTTTATAAAGGTTGGGTCAAAGTACCCTACTGTACACATTTATTATTCCTGTCTCCCTCTTTCTGTGTCTTTCTTCTTTTTTTTTTCAATATTCCCTTTTACTACTCTTTCTCCTTTCTCTTTTCTTTTTTTAAAATCTTTTTTCCCTTCTTGCTCTTCAATCGTGTTATCCTTTTGGTCCCGTAAGAAAAGGATTCATTGAAATCTTAGGCCAGAGACATGGTAACTTAAAGAGCAACAGGAAGTGAAAGGAAAACCAGGGCAAGGAAACAGATAAAAGAAAACACTCATGAGGAAGAATCAGCAGAAAAATCCTGGCAACATGAAAAATCAGTCAAGAGTAATCACCCTCAAGGGGCCATGAGGTAGCTACTACAGAAGACTACACTTATAAAGAAAAGGTAGAAATGACAGAAGGGGAATTTAAAATACAGATGATGAAAACAATGAAGAAAATTGCTAAGAAAGTGGAAAATAACCAAAAAACAATGAAGGAAATTGTTGCAGGAGTGGAAAATAACCAAAAGGAAATCCAAAAACGAAAGCAAAGAAAAGGTGAATGATATGAACAATATAGAAAGGATATAGCAGAGCAGAAGGAACCGAAGCAGTCAATTAGGGAACTTAAAGATGCAATAGAAAGTATTGCAAAAAAGAAAGCTTCTCCAAGACACATTGTGATGAACCTGTCCAAAGTCAAGACAAAAGAAAAGATTTTGCTAGCTGCCAGGAGTAAGCAAGCACCAACTGACCTACAGTAGCAAATCCAGCAGGGTGACTGCAGACTTCTCTAATGAAATTTTTCAAGCCAGAAGACAATGGTCATCTACCTTTAATGTACTTAAACAAAACAATTTCCAGCCCAGAATTCTATATCCCAGAAGCTAAGATTTAAAATTGATGGAGAAATCAAATCTTTTACTGACATGCAAACATTGAGGAAATTTGACAGAACAAGACCAGCTCTATAGGAAATACTTCAACCTGTTCTACACACTGACCATCACAATGGACCACCAGCAAAGTAAGCACCCAGAAATTAAAGGACAGAACCTAGCTTCTACAATGATGCAAAAGACAAAACTAAGTAATGGAGTTTCACTAAAGATGAACAGAATGCTACCACACTTATCAATTATCTCAATAAATGTTAATGACTTGAATTCCCCACTAAAGAGGCACAAACTGGCTGGTTGGATTAAAAAACACAAGCCATCCATCTGCTGTCTGCAGGAAACACACCTAGCCTCAAAAGACAGATCAAAACTCAGTTAAGGACTGGAAGACAATTTTTCAGGCAAACTGAATTCAGAAGAAAAGAGGAATTGCAATCTTATTTTCAGATACATGTGGACTTAAAGCAACTAAAGTCAAAAAAGCCAAAGATGGTCACCTCATATTGGTCAAGGGAAAAATACAAGAAGAAGATATTTCAATTCTAAATATTTTGCACCTAACTTAAATGCTCCGAGATTCTTGAAACAGACTTTAATTAGTCAGAGCAAGATAATATCCTATAACATCAGAATAACAGGGGACTTTAACACTCCTCTTACAGAGCTGGACAGATCCTCTAAACAGAAATTAAACAAAGATATGAGGGACTTAAATGAGCCCCTAGAACAACTGTACTTGAAAGATGTATATAGAACACTCCTTCCCAAAGCTGAAGAATATACATTCTTCTTTTTTTATTTTTGAGACAGAGCCTCAAGCTGTCCCCCTGGGTAGAGTGCTGTGGCATAGCTCACAGCAACCTCCAACTCCTGGGCTCAAGCGAGTTTCCTGCCTCAGCCTCCCAAATAGATGGGACCACAGGTGCCCACCACAACGCCTGGCTATTTTTTGGTTGCAGCCATCATTGTTGTTTGGTGGGCCCGGACTGGATTCGAACCCACCACCTTAGGTGTATGTGGCTGGCACCTTAGCCACTTGAGCCACAGGTGCCAAACCTATACATTCTTCTTATTGGCTCATGGAATGTTCTCCAAAATTGATCATATCATAGGATACAAAACAAACCTCAACAGAATCAAAAGAATTAAAACTTTACCTTGTATCTTCTCAGACCACAAGGCAATTCCACCACAAGTTGGAATTCAACTCCCAACAAAAATGTTCAACCCCATACAAAGGCATGGAAATTAAACAACCTTATGCTGAATGACAGTTGGGTGCAGTAAGAATTAAAAGAGGAAATCATTAACTTCCTTGAGTGTAACAACAATGAAGACACAAGCTACCAAAACCTGTGGGATATAGCAAAAGCAGCCCTAAGAGGAATATTTATTGCTTTAGATGCCTACATCTAAAAAACAGAAAGAGAATGCATCAACAAACTCACAAGCCACCTTATGGAACTGGAAAAAGAAGAAAAATCTAAGCCTAAATGCAGAAGAAAAGAAATATTCAAAATTAAATCAGAGAATAAGGAAACTAAAAACAAAAGAATCATTCAGAAAATTAATGAAACAAGGAGTTGGTGTTTTGAAAAAATAAATAAAATAGATAAAACTTTGGCCAGACTAACTAGAAATAGGAAAGTAAAATCTCTAGTAACCTCAATCAAAAATAAAGGGGAAATAACAACTGATGAGACAGAGATACAAGAGGTTATCTCTGAGTACTACTAGACTCTATGCCCAGAAATTTGACAATGTGAAGGAAATGGATTGTATCTGGACTCACACCCTCTCCCTAGTCTTAGCAAGGAAGAAATAGATCTCCTAAACAGCTCAATTTCAAGCACCGAAATCAAAGAAACAACAAAAAAATGCCCTGCTCCGGATGGCTTCACACCGGAATTCTATCAAACTTTCACAGAAGAGCTTATTCCCTTACTGCAGAAATTATTCTAAAAAATTGAGGAGGAAGAAATCTTCCCTAACATGTTCTACAAAGCAAACATTACCCTGATACCCAAACCAGGAAAAGACCCAATTAAAAAAGGGAACATCAGACCAATTTCACTAATGAATATAGATGTAGGCTCAGCGCCTGTGGCTCAAGTGGCTAAGGCTCCAGCCATATACACCTAAGGTGGCAGGTTCGAATCCATCATGGGCCTGCCAAACAATGACGGCTGCAACCAAAAAACAGCCAGGCCTTGTGGCGGGTGCCTGTGGTCCCACCTACTTGGGAGGCTGAGGCAGGAGATTCGCTTGAGCCCAGGAGTTGGAGGTTGCTATGAGCTGTGATGCCACAGCACTCTACCCAGGGGGATAGCTTGAGGCTCCGTCTCAAAAGAAAAAAAAAAAAAAGAATATAGATGCAAAACTTCTCAACTAAAAATCCTAGCCAACAGATTACATCTTGTCATCCAAAAGGTCATACATCACGATCAAGTAGGTTTCATCCCAAGGATGCAAGGCTGGTTTAACATGCACAAATCCATAAATATTATTCACCATATTAACAGAAGCAAAAACAAAGACCATATAATCCTCTCAATAGATGCAGAGAAAGCATTTGATAAAACCCAGCATCCTTTACTAAGTAGAACACTGAAGAGTATTCTAATATTCTAAGTGTAGGTGGCACATTTCTTAAACTGATTGAAGCTATCTATGACAAACCCACAGCTAATATTTTACTGAATGGAGTAAAACTGAAAGCTTTTCCACTTAGAACTGGAACCAGACAAGGTTGTCCACTATCACCACGACTATTCAACATAGTGCTGTAAGTTCTAGCCAATAGAATCAGGCAAGAGAAAGAATAAAGGGAATCCAAGTGGGAGCAGAGGAGGTCAAACTCTCCCTCTTTGCTGATGATAGGATGTTATACTTAGAGAACCCCAAAGACTCAACCACAAGACTCCTGGAAGTCATCAAAAAAAAAAAAAATCATGTCTCAGGATATAAAATCAGTGTCCACAAATCAGTTGCCTTGGTATATGCCAATAACAGCCAAGATGAGAGGCTAAATAAGGACACAACTCCCTTCACCATAGCTTCAAAGAAAATGAAATACCTAGGAATATACCTAACAAAAGAGGTGGAGGACCTCTATAAAGAAAATTATTAGGGGTGGAGGTAAGATGGCAGACTGCAGCCAGCTTTCCACAGAGAGTTAAAAGACAGAAGTTTAGCAAGTAAGCTGATGGTTTGGAGCTGAGCCAAGAGAGAAGCTTGAAGAATGCACATCAAGCCTGCTGAGGCGAGCTACGACACGAAAGATACAAACAAAAGGTAGTAAATCCATCGCCAAGCAGATGGAAGTCCCATCCCCGATGAGAAGGACTTGCAGTAAACTTCATACAAACAAGTGAGCAGAGTTCAAATGTCCTCCCATCCATCCCACAGGAGAGACCCTCTAATAATGGAACCTCCTACCCATACTACAGTGCCATGGCACTCTCCTGCCAGGCCTAAAACTGTATAAAACTGTATACAGGGGTGAGCATGGAGGGGAGTGCTGGGAGTTCAGAGTTGCAGGTAGAGTGACTTAGCCCCATGAAACCAAGGAGGCCCCCAGTTTCTCAGGCTGTAGCACTGTACGGGTCCTTGGCAAAGCTCTAGGAGAAAAGGTACAGACACTAGTCCCAGCGTTTGGGCAAAGGGCTAGTTAATCACTATTCCTGGAGCCCCCAACTTTCCAGCTATGGCAAGAGATTCTGAAATTCAAATAGCAGGCAGTTTCAGAACCCCAGCACGACTTAACCCAAATAAGACATCCCCCAAGCACATTATAATTATCTTCACTAAAGTTAATATGAAAGAGAAAATTCTAAAAGCAGCCAGATGTAAGAAAACCATAACCTACAAGGGGAAGAATATTAGAATGACTGGAGATCTTTTGGCTGAAATCTTTCAGGCTTTTAATCTCCTAAAACAAAACAACTTTCAACCCAGGATCCTGTATCCAGCTGAGTTTCATCTATGATGGAGAAATTAAATATTTTAATGACATTCACATGTTGAAGAAATGTGCAATAACTAAACCTGACCAGTACAATCTTCAGTGCCATGTTCCACCAGAAAAGTAAACTCACTCAGAAACTTTTTATCAAATTCCAACTTCCATAGTGGCGAAAGAATTAAAAATGACCACTGGACTTTTGAAAAACTCAATACCCCAAATTTTACCAGGCTTATCAATATTCTCAATTAATGTGAATGGCTTAAATTGTCCTCTAAAGAGGAACAGGTTGGCTGACTAGATACAAAAACTCAGGCCAGATTTGCTGCATACAAGAATCTCATCTTACCTTAAAAGATAAATACAGACTCAGGGTGAAGAGATGGTCATCTATATTTCAGGCAAATGGAAAGCAGAAAAAAGCAGGTGTTGCCATTTTATTCGCAGATACAAGAGGCTTTAAACCAACAAAAGTAAGCAAGGATAAGAATGGTCCTTTTATATTTGTCAAGTGTAATACTCAATATGATGAGATCTCAATTATTAATATTTATGCACCCAACCAGAATGCACTTCAATTTATAAGAGACACTCTAACAGGCATGAGCAACTTAATTTCTTCCAGCTCCATCACAGTCAGAGATTTCAACACTCCTTTGGCAGTGCTGGATAGATCCTCCAGTAAGAAGCTGAGCAAAGAAATATTAGATTTAAACTTAACCATCCAACATTTGGATTTAACAGACATCTACAGA
>CAUYTI010027566.1:0-25758 GCA_963575145.1 Galago senegalensis
ATGACATTTTTGTTGATGTTAGGGGCATATATTTAAAACAAATAGCAATGCACATCTGCTTGCTTTATTTGTATACATTGTTGACAAGAATATCATGACATATTTTTTAGGTCCTGAAGTGTTTGAAATAAAATATAACTACATTTCTGGAATGAAAATCTAGAATTTACATAAAACAGGGCTATACCACTTTCCAGCATGGTAAGTATAATGATTATAAAGAGAAACACCCCACTGGGACTCCGCAGAAGCAAACAATGCATCCACACAGTGTAAGTGTTACCTCTCCAACCATCAGGCAGCCAGGTTCCCTCAGGTAGTCTAAGGACTCAAATGCTATTTCCCTAAGTGAAACATGAAAGAACTCCTCTTAAAAATAAAAAAAAGGAGAGTGAGCCAAGAAACTCAAATATTATATTCACATTCTCATCTGCCTTTCAACCACGATGTAGATTTGGAATGAGCAGGAAGACTGGCTCACCTATGTCTACACATCACGAATACCCCAAAGGTAGGCTCTTCCCATCTGGCTTGGGCCACATGCGGAGCTTGGACAATGAGAGAATTCCCTGTCGAGTTCAAACTGGGTCCTGTACCTAGAAATTTTTTACTGGGGGGTAAGAGGGTGATGGGTATAATCAAGTATGACTTTATGAAAAGGCCAATTGAATGAGGTCAGAGGCATATGGAATTCAGTCAAAAGTAGTGAGTAGGGAACTATAAGGAAAAATTCAAAAGTAGACCCAGCCATGACATCCTTGCCCCCCCCCCACCAAAAAAAAATCTACAGAGGAATTCAATCATAAATATAAATTGTACACATTTTGGAGAGGTAGAATTATAGCACATAATAAATCTGATTTTTCTGGACAGATTCTTATGAAATTCAGGAGTGTGTTCACGTGAGGAAAAGGCATCCTATAAAATGCATCCTTACGGGCTATCAGGAGTATTGCATACTCTGCAATAACTCAGGGGATTTCCTCAAGAGGGCTGTAAGAATCGACAGGCTCCAGGTCAAAGCCCCTGGCCGTATAAACACACTGGTGTATCTGATAGATCTGTCGGACCCCAGCAAAAGACTTCAGAGTCTAAATTTTCTAAGGGATTTTCACCCCTAATAGACTCCTCTCTCCTCCCCTAGGACCAGGGTCCTACCTCTTCTGCAGATTAAAACCAGACTGTGTATTTGTCTTTTCTATTTTTGCTGCTATATTTTCAAGTTCTTATTGGCAATAATGGCAGAAAATAAGAAATAAATGCTATAATCATAATAAATATAAGCTGATGAAATAGCATCAAGAGATGAATACACAAAAACATGCATGGAAAAGTCACACATTGTAGAAAAACTGAATTGATTTCTGAAGACCTATGATTTGGTATTAGACTTTGGCTTTTCAATAATTCCTTCCCTCTTTACCTGGTGCCATAAGCTATATTCCCACCTGTTCCTCACACAGGGTCCCTGTGGACTTCCCTACTGAGTCTGCCCCCAGCTGGGGTTGGCACCTGAGGACACTGTGCATGGTTAAGCTGTGCCCTGGCCTTGCATCACCACTAGCTTAGAAACAGACATGTAAGGCAACCAAGCCAAGACAGAAAATCCTAGACTTCCAAAGGAGACTGGAGACAGTCTTCTTATACTCTGGATTTTTTTTTGGGGGGGGGTGGGACACAGGCTTAGGGCTTCTGCCATCTTTCCACCAAAAAAGGGACCAAGCTGAGGGAGGAGCGATGAAGGCAGCGCTGAGGAGTAGGAAAGGGTCTGTCGCCATGGCTCAGTCTAAATCCCCAAGCCAGCCATGCTTGGGATTTCCAGTTTTATGGACCAATAAATTCCCCATTTTTCTTAATCCAGTTTTAGTAGGGTTTCTGTCACTTGTGATTAACATATCCACAGCTAATACATTGTGCTGAATACTAGAGCAATCTGTTGTTTATAATCTAAGGCAAAAGAAATAATAACCGTGTGATTTTGAATTATACAAGTTTTAACTCCCACTGGCTCTATATTCTCCATACTCAAAATTTCCTCCCAGTCAAATAAAAGTGAATTTAAACCCAAACCATGACTACCGATCTCACACGCTTTGTTTTACCAATTAGAATTTATAATTGCTCTGATGCCATCACATGTTAAGCTTGACTTTAGAACTATAAAAATGTTGGCTGTCATGAATCAGGAGAAAGCGTGTATTTCACAATTAATACATTTTAAATGTGTGCCACCTACATCTGCAGACAGATATGTCTCCTACCTTTGCTCCCAGATCACCTTAATAAAGCAAATATCACAATAAAGCAAGCACATGAATGTCTGGGTTTCCAAATGCATGTAAAAGCTATATCTATACTGTACTATAGTCAAAGTATGCAATAGCATGATGCCTAAAGGAAAAATATGTGGAGGCCTTAATTAAAAATATAGAACCTCCACAGCTGACCGCTTTTCTACATTGACCACCAACTTAAGTTGACTTAATTTTCATAGATTGGACATGTGCCACCTGTATGCAGTGGAAGACTGACATTTACACATTGCCCATCTCTGTAAGTTGTATCTTGACCACTTGGCTGTGATACACAATATTCCTTTACCTTCTATAACATGGCCAGTTGAGTCCATTCTAGGAAGTATGGACTTTTCCCCCCAGCGGTAGTGCTGTTTCTTTAATGTAAGTTTTTTTTCATGTCTTATTATTACCACACGTTGGATTAGATCTGAGATCCTGCTGCCTATTATATGTTGCAGAAGACTGTTTCAATGTGAACAACTGGCCTGAATTGTAGGTACAGCCTAGGATTACTGAAAATTATTACAGTTAAAATTTTGCTGGTGGAGGGTTCTGCCCTGATGTTGATGGCTGCTGATTTTTTTCAGGGTGGTAGCTGCTGAGGGCTGGGGTGGCTGCGGCAATTTCTTTAAAATAAGACAATGATGGAGTCTGCCACTTTGATGGATGCTTGCTTTGGTGAGACATTTCTCTATAGCCTACAATGCTGTTTGGTAGCATTTTATCTACAGTAAAATCTCTTTTCAAAATGAGAGTTAATCCTTTCAGGTCCTGTTACTGCTTTACCGACTAAGTTTATGTGATATTCTAAATTCTTTGTTGTCATTTCAACAATGTTCACGTCACCAGGAGTAGATTTCACCTTCAGAGTCCACTTTATTTGCTCACCCATAAGAAGCAACTCCTCATGTGTTAAAGTTTGATCAAGAGACTGCAGCCACTGAGTCCCATCTTTAGGCTCCACTTCTGATTCTAGTTCTCTGATTCCACCACATCTGCTCCCTCCACTGAAGTCTTGAGCCCCTCAAAGTCATCCATGATGGCTGGAATCTCAGCTTCTTCCAAACTCTATTGATGCTAATATTTTGACCCATTAGAATTACAAACCAGGACAGGCTAAATGTGATTATTGTAACCAGGACAGGCTAAATGTGATTATTGTAACCACACTGTAAGTGAAGAATGTGTGAATATCTACTCATATCTCATCTTTGCAAAAATAGGGTACAAAAAACCTACTATTCATAGCAGGAGATAAAAACATCAATATAGCCAGCAACGATCTTACTAAATTTTGCTCCCTACACAACAAGTGTACATTTCCAAATGATTAAGAATAGAGTATAAACGTCTTACCACAGCAAATAAGCAAGCAAGGTGAGGGTTATGTTAATCAGTTCGATGTAAGCATTCCACATTGTTTATCAATTCAGCACATGGTAGCCCATAAATGTACACAGTCATGATTTATTAAAGAAAAAAAAAGTACACAAGAAGTGTTGCCTGGGAGTTCACTGGCTCATTTATATTTAAGCAAAAAGATAACGGTAAAATGAAAAGAGGAAAGAAAGAAGAAACCATTGAAGAGTAGATAAAAACGACATCAGCAGGAAAAGAAGAATAAAGGTGAAACAACTGGTTTATGCCGATCGTCTCCAAGTGCCATGACATCAATTCTTTGGGCATGCTATTAATTGTAGTCATGTAAGCATATGACTATTCTATTTTCAA
Source organism: Galago senegalensis (assembly GCA_963575145.1). Classification (NCBI taxonomy): domain Eukaryota; kingdom Metazoa; phylum Chordata; class Mammalia; order Primates; family Galagidae; genus Galago; species Galago senegalensis. The sequence continues at coordinate 4,029 of CAUYTI010027566.1, forward strand.
TAGATTTTATTTTTTAGAGCAGTATAAGGGTCACAAAAAAAATGAATAGACAGTAAAGAGATTTCCCATAGCCTCCCCCACCAGAGCAGTGCTTTCTGATAATTGCTTTGTGATGATTGTAGACTTATCACCCAAGTCTACAATTTGCATTAGGGTTCGGTCCTGATGGTGCACATTCTCTGGGTTTGAACAAACATACAATGACACGTCTCCACCATTCCAGCACCGTGCAGAGTAGCTTCACTACTCTAAAAGTCCCCTGTGCTTTGCCCATTCTTACCCCCTCCCCTCAACTCCTGGTAACCACTGATCTTTTTGCTGTCTCCACAGTCTGCCTTTCTTGGAATGCCACATAGTCGAAATCAGCCAACACAGAGCCTTTTCAGATTCAGTTTGTTTGCTGGATAAAACATACTTAGGTTTCCTCCATGTCTTTTCGTGGCTCGATTCCTTCTTTCTTTTTTGCGCTAATATTCCATTGTCTGGATGCAACAGAGTTTATTTATCCTCTGCAAGAGACATCTTCATCTTTTCCAAATTTTGCCAATTGTAAATAAATCTGCTCTAAACCTCCCTGTGCAGGTTTTTGTGTGGACATTGTTTTCAGCTTCTCTGGGTAAATACCAAGGAGCGTGGTTGCTGTATCATATGGTAGCTCATGCCATTTCAGAACACCACAGATGTCACCATTTCCAGATCTGACCCGACTGTCTAGCCTCTGGTAATTGTTTTCAGTTGAATTAGGAAAGAAAAGATGCATTCAAATCACCATAATGCACCTAACCGATTGGAAAATGGCAAAGATGGAAGAAAACTCCCCCCCTCATGCCTGAAGCATCATCATACTTAGAAACTGAAGCATGAGATTTAATTATCATTATTGTTATCTAAGCCTGACTAGCTACAAATGAATTCCAAGTTCCAGATACCCAGCCAAGGCACAAAATTAAGATGCTGTTAGCAGACTTAATATTAAACAACACAAACGAATGCCATCCTAAGAAAATAGTTCTAATTAAAACAGCCTTGGCCTTGGGAGAGAAGGGGTGGTAGACAAGAGGAGGTGTGGAATATTAATTTAGAACATTTTTACCACTTTAGTAACCTATCAGCATGTTAATTTTAGTACTTTTCCTTTTGGAATGTAGACTCTCATAAAAATGAATCATTTACCCTTAAAGATATACCACTGATAGAAAACTGAGACAGCCCTGGTGTGGCTCACTCTTTAATGTTCTAATCACTGTTCCAGTTTGTTTTTTTCCCTGACGTATTCCACAGTTTGTGTTCAGCTGTGCGGCACACAACACCACCAGTGTGTCCCTGAGTGCTTTCCAACAGGATGGGCATGATCAGCAAAAGGAAGGGCACTTGTGGAGACATTATTTTTTATTATGTATTGTGGACTTGCTTCTTACTGATTCTGTCTGAAAGTATGTATGCAAAACGCATTGGAGAAGAACACCAAAGCTTCTGACTTTAAATCTCCAACATTATGTGGAGGTCCTACCATCTCTCTCACAGCCAGGGGAAAAGTGGTTTTGGTACATGGATATCATGTATCAGGCTTGAGTCATGGTTTTTAGTGTGGCCACCACCAGAATAATGTTCATTGTACCTGACAGGTAAATGTCTACCTCTCACGTCTTCCCATCCTCCATGCTTCTTGATTTCCAATGACCTTTACATCTTTTTGTGCCCATGTGTACCCAGCATGTACCTCCCAATTATTAGTGAGTACATGTGGTGTGTGTTTTTCCATTCCTGAAATACTTCACTTAGGATAATGGTCTCCAGTTCCATCTAAGTTGCTATAAAAGACATTATTTCATTCCTCTTTATGACTAATACTGCATGGCGTCTGTAAGTACACACACATGGTACACACACACACATTTTCTTTATCCACTCATAAATCGATGGGCACTTAGGTTGATTCCATATCTTTGCAACTGTGCTGCAATAAACATTCAAGTTCAGGTGTCCTTCTGATAAAATGACTTCTTTTCCTTTGAGTAGATGCCAGTAACACAGTGGTTCTCAACCTTCCTAATGCCTCCTAATGCTGTGACCCTTTAATACAGTTCCTCATGCTGTGGTGACCCCCAACCATAAAATTATTTTCGTTGCTACTTCATAACTGTAATTTTGCTACTGTTATGAATCGTCATGTAAATATCTGATACACAGGATGTATTTTCATTGTTACAAAGGGGTCGCGACCCATAGGTTGAGAACTGCTGCAGTAGTGGGAGTGCTGAATTGAATGATAGGTCTACTTTTAGTTCTTTGAGGAATCTCCATATTGGTTTCCATGCAGGTTGAACTAACTTATTGGCCCCCCAACAGGGAATAAGAGTTATTTCTCTCTGTATCTATGCCATCATCTATTGTTTTTTTCACTTTTTAGTAATGGCCATTCTGATGGGGTAAGGTGGTATCTTCTCATGGTTTGAAGTTGCATTTTCCCAATGATTAGTGATGTTGAACGCATTTCCAAGTGTTCATTGGCCATTTGTCTACTTTCTTTTGAAAAACTTCAGTTCATGTCTTTTGCCAACTTTTTAATGGGGTTCTTGTTTTCTTTGCTGATTTGTTTGAAGTCTCTGTAGATTCTGAATATTAGCCCTTTCTTGGATGTACAGTTTGTGAATATTTTCTCCCATTCTGTGGGTTGTCTATTTACTCTGCTGTTGACTTCTTTTGGTGTGTGGAAGCTTTTTAATTTAATTAAATTCCATTTATTTATTTATTTGTTTGTTCATTTATTATTTCTCGTTGCTGTTATTTTCCTTCGGGATCTTAGTCATAAATTCTTTGCCTAAGTTGATGTCTAGAAGAGTAAGGCATGAAACTACAAAAATTCTAGAAGAAAATATAGGAAAAAATTGCAGTTCTGACATACCTGAGTATATCATCTGATTCAAATACCCTCCACAAAAATGCTTGTTTTACAGAATAATTCTCAGAATGCAACCTTATCCCAAAGAACGTATTTGTCCACAGAAGGGACAAGTACACATGGTAGGTGCATGTTCATTCCCTTGTATTTTCTGTGAGCATATAGTTTGCTCTTCTGCAATTTTTAGTGCCCTTGTCTATCTTTTCAACAAAGAAAGACACTTTGCTCTCACCTCTGTGTCTCCAGTGCTAGCTTCATTCCTGGTTTCTTGAGTGGTCAGTCTGCAAATCAGGAGGGCCCTAAGATTGATCACCTTGTTCAGTAATTGGTTGAAGAACTCACAATATTCAGCAAAGCCATTATACTTACCATTGCCATTTATTACAAAGGAAGGACACAGATTAAAATCATCCATGGGAATGAAAAGAAACATGAGGCAGGATGCCTGAGAGACTGGGTATACAACTTCTTGCTGTATCTCCCACGGGGGGCTGGGGTCGTACACAGAGTGTGTATTCCTTTCAGCAAGGATCTAGGGGCATCATGGGCTTAGGGTAGTGGGCAGCTTCCCTGGACCTCGGTGTCCAGAGATTTTATTGGGGGATGTTCCCATAGTCACAGGTCACCTTAATCTCCCCCAGAGATGAGTTGATGCTATATGGATCAATGCCTCCATTGCATACTCATTTTTAGCATAAATTATCTCTCATGGCCCACTGTCCCCAGGTAAGCAAAGATTCTCTTAATGGGCAGGATATTCCAAAAGCTTAGAGGCCAGACAAGGAGCCAAAGCATTTATAGGGCAGAGTTAATCCTATTCTGTGCACACCAAGCATTCATTCTATAAACAAAGCCACTGACTGTCGAATGAATGGATGAATCAAGACCAATTTCTGAATAAAGTATGTATTTTTAATGCCTTTTTCTGTGTTTGTGAGCACCTGTAGATGCCATGTAAGCTTTCTCCCCCCACCTTTCAAAATTTAGAAGCTGCTTTCTCAGTTTTTCATGGTATAAATCCAGCTTTTAATTCCCCCGATCGGCTTATATTTCTCAAGCGCAGAATCACTACTACTCCAGTGAATTGTATCAGATAATGACACCGAGGCCCCCAGTGAATGTTCTGGCTGAGGTGGGCAGGAGCCGACAGCTGGGCGGCTGTTTCTGCTAAAGCCTGTGAAATATTGATTGCTGTGAGGGAAAAACAGATAACACACTGCAAGGAGAACAGAATAATCACCCACAAATCCCTGGCTTTTAAACTAAAATCACTGTGAAGGAACAGTGAACTGCGTTTTAGGGAGTTTTAATTCAGCCCTCTTCACCCTGAAGCTGTGGAAATAAGAACTTTGATGTTTATTCACTTGAAATGCACTGTCTTTTCAATTAACAGACCAGAAGAGTTTGCAAAGACTATCAAAATACCAACTTTTCTACAGGGAGTGGGCTCGGATGCCCAGAGCAGGACACTGAGAATCTCTCTGTAGAAGCCCATTCTAATTCTGCCCAGACGTGGAGTTGTTTTTCTATCCACAAAGATGATGCATAAACATATAGATAATAAATGAGGACTCAATTGTCACTAAAAAGGTACCAAAGCTCACGTTTGGCAAATAGCTCATGTTGCTCATGAGAGACAGGTCTGTTCACTGGATGGAAATGCAATCAATTTTCTTTTTGTAATTTGTAAAGATTCTTCTTCATATTCACTTTGGTTCTGAAGAAAAGCATGCTGAGTTTACAGATAAGGAAAACAAAAGCCTATGTGTAATTTAGAAAAGCAGGGGGCCTCTAATAATGGTAAACCAAAAACATCAAAGTCATTCAAGGCATCAGCTCCAGGCTTTTTCCGCTTTTTTACACCCATCTTGTTACTTTCTACCCTACAAATCCCAAACAAATCTCCCCCTGATTTGGCTGCAAAGTAACCTATTAGAATAGCAGTTCTCAAAGTTCAGGTGTTAAAACACAAATTGTTAAAGCTTCATCTCAAGGTTTCTGACTTAGCGGGTCTGGACTGGTCCTCCCAAATTGTTCATTTATAGTGAGTTCCCAGGTGATGCTGATACTTATGATGTGGGAACCACTGCAGTGGCGATTCATTCATATATCACTGGAAATAAAGGACAAGACACATACATCGTGGTAAGAGAAAGAAGAAAAAGTGGACTGGTTCTGCTATCCAGGGTCTCACCAAGGACTCATCCCACCCTCCTCCTGGGGGCACAGTTGGCCTCCCAGAAGAGACTCTTAAAAAGTGACAGGAAAACTGGCAATGATGCAATGCCTCTGGCAATTAATCTGTCACTGCCAAGGCTTGGACTCAGCCTTGGTCAAACTTGGAAAAGGGCTGGGGCTCCCTGCACCAACCACAGATGCTGGGCTGGCAGGGGCAGGGCAGGGAGTGTGAATCCAGGTCCTGCCACATCTAGCTGTTCACGCTCTGGCCCCAGATCACACTGGAGGAAAGGCCACACCTTCCTCATCACACTCAAGTGTTGGAACCCTGTAGTCTGATGTCCCAATCTGATCTCTGTGTGCTGCCCTAGAAAGCAAGAGGTTATGGGGACTGTGCACTTGTCACATCTTGGACTTGAAATTTAAAAAAATATATATATATATATATTACTCATAAAATATATAATTTTATATATACACATAAATAAAATATGTATATAATCTCATATATATGATTAAGACACAGTCCAGGATATCAAGAACATACTGTCCGTCAGCAGTTCAATCTTTGCCCTGGACAGGAGTTTCAGCTATAGCTCATGAGGAACTAACCAAAGTGACAGAAAGGAAGGAGCAATACATTATCAAATTGACACACACCCTACACTTTATTCTGTCTTAAACATGGCGCCTCAGTTCCCCTAAATATCTTCAGCAACTACATCCCTAGCATTACATATTAATGAGTCTATTTCTTATTTTGACATAGCAGCTTCACTCTCACCTTCCTTTACATTATTCAGTTCTACAAAGCATTAAAACAACTTGAAAGTCATAAGATTCTTTTTCTAGAAGTCCAGCTATCCCCTGGCCAGAGGGAAGGGAGGAAACAGCCCTGATTCCTTCCACAGGCTTGTGTCCAGCATCGCTTAACTTCTCAGATTTATGAATATGCAGTTTCTATTTCTTATAAGCAAGTAAGTAATTGATGATGTTAACAGGAAAAAAAACTATTAGAAGGCCACTCTGTTCTTCTGTAAGTGAATTACAAACTTGTTCCTGGGACATATTAGGAAGTAAACAGCCCATAATCGGAGGGATTTACGGGGCAATTAGGTTAAGTACTGCAAAAGTGCATTAGTCTGACGCCGCACAAACATTCTGATAACAGACAGATCACGGCCCTGGTCCAAAGTGCCCCTCGGGGAAAAGTGAGCATTTACCTCGATCAGGGAGAACTGCAATATTCATTCATCCCCAAACTCATGATCTCAGCAGCACCCAGGAGTCCAAACAATCTGTGGCAGAATTCAAACCAGGACTGTCTGAAACACTGGAGGCCGGCTGGCGTGCTTTCCTTCCTTCTTTTCTTTTTCCTTCCTTCCTTTCTTTTGGCATCTACCATGTGTCACATGCCATCCAAAGCTCTGTATGTATGCGTTATCTGATCCTTCCAACATGCTACAAGGCAGATGCCCCTTCTACCTCATGAAGCCACTGTCTCAGCACTTGGCTTTCAAGTCCACCCCCCTAACAGGGCAGGACTGAGAAAGATGACACTCTGAAACTGAAGTTCCCTAAACCAGAGATAGCTCATCACTTATATTTGCATCTCCTTCTGCCAGAACGCCATCCGGGGCCTCTGCAACACTATGGGAAGTTTGGACCTGGAGTGGGGGGCACACAGCTCTCAGAGGAGCACCAATGGTCAGCAATTCCCACACAGCAGACACCCCACTCAGCTGCTCCCATCTGTGCCCACTGTGAGGAACATCCCACACCCTCATCCCACACCCCACCCAGTTCACCACCCAGAAATCTGTTCTTGGTGAGGAACAGTTGTGTTACTGTACCCCGGTGTGGCTTTTCTTGGTCCAGTGACCCACTGTCTCAGGGAGAAAGATTATCACCACAACAGACTCAACACGCAATAGTGGGCTAAGGACAGGTTAAGACACGCTCACTGGGAGTAACACCGGGACACACAGCAGACCATAGCCAGTGATGCTTCTGATACTGTGAGGACTACAGTGGCTCTTGTCCATTCCTACATCTCCACTAACTGAGAGAGTTCCACCGCCTGTCACGTTCCTAGCTCCTTGCTCTGCTCTCCTGCCACTCTGGCCCTTTCTACATTCAGGCAGGTGTTGGAATCCACCCTCCTTAGCTGGTGCATAACACCCCCATCCAGCCTGCCTCTTGCACCTCATCCTGGGGTCCAAAGATTGTTTTATATCCCTACACAGTCAACAGGCTTTTTAGTCTGGGCTCAGGAATTCTCTGACAGGGCAATTCTTTTAAAAATTTTTAGACTAAAAAACATTTTATCAAAAATACACTTGCACTTAAATGTTTATAACAGCACAAGTTACAACTGCAAAAATGTGGAATCAGTCCAAGTGCCCATAAATGTATGAATGGATTAGTAAAATGTACACCATGGAGTATTATTTAGACATTTAAAAAAACGGTGGTCTAGTATCCTTTGTAACAACCTGGATGGAAACTAGAGACCCTTCTTCTAAATCAGTGCTTCTCAACCAGCCTAATGCTCTGGCCCTTCCCCTTATAGAGGAAGGATACAGATTAAAATCAGCTGCAGAGTTTCACTTTTTAGTAATTTTTACTAAAATAATTTTATGGTTGGGGGGGTCACCACAACATGAGAAACTGTATTAAAGGGTCACGGCATTAGGAAAGTTGAGAACCACTGTTTTAAATGACGTATGACAAGAATGGTAAAACAAACACCACATGTACTCGGTAGCAAATTGGAAGCAATCAATCAACACTCAAGTGCTCATATGGAAGTAAAACTCAACGGGAATTAAGTAGGAGGGAGGGGGAAGGAGGGATGGGCTAATTCCCACCTGAAGAGTACAATGCACACTTTCTTGGTGAAGGGCATACTTATAACTTTGACTTAAACTGCATGAAAGCAAATTCTGTAACCAAAAAGTGTGCACCCCTGTAATATTCTGAAATTTAAAAAAAAATTAGTAGACTTACACTTAGCTTAAATTTTAGCCCATTTAAATGTATATTTGCTTCTTCCAGTTGATTCTGTGGTCCATTAACTACACCACACCTGTAGATCTTTCGTTTGGACTGAAATTCTGAGATTCCTTCATTTCTTTGTTTTATCACCTCACACCTCTCTCTAATAAGTGAGAAGCAATACTGCTAACATGACCTTTGCCCCTGGTAGGGTAGGGAACCTATGACCCAGATCCCCAAATGCGTCTGGCCCCTTGACCTAATCCAAATTTACTCAGAACAAATCCCCTTATTAAGGGCCTCTGGCCTTTGTTGCCCAAAGGTGCGGGGATCTAATATTGTAGTACTTAGTATCCAAGTGAAGGCAGCTTTTCAAATTTGTAAGGACCTGACCTTCAGGGACACTATTCTTGTTTCTGCCTACAAATTATTTCCTGAGCTCATCTATTCCTTTTAATGACAGAGATTCCGTCTTAAAATAAATAAATAAATAAAGTTGCCAAACAATAAAATACTAATGTTCCAATATTCCACATCTTCCCTTACAGCTGGGTTGGTTTGAAATATTTTCCCAGATTATTTAAGAAAACTGCTTACCCAGTCATTCTGTCACTTACGTGGCACCACCAAGTCACTATCACAGGTCTTTGTTTTGGCAGCACCTGACTTCTATTACCAATTCCTGAATTGGTCTGAGCAATTTCACATAAATGCTATAAGAGATGTACCCCATATTCCTATGTCTTACCATAGGCCTGGCATGCGGCAAAGGGTCCTCTGCTCTACCCATGGTCTGAGAGATTTGTTCTGTCCTGTGCAAACTAACAGTAGACACTGCATTGAAACAAAGTGTCCTCCATATTTGTTGTGGTTGGAGAAGGTAGGACTGGAGAGGGCACCAGTTCTCTGTGCCCAGGACCAGAAGCTATGGGTCATTTCTGTTCACATGCCTACTTGCCACAGGTCAGTCACACAACCCCGACTTAAACTAAAAAGGAGGCTGGAAACACAGGGGGCATGACAGATGTGGAGACTAAGTGTGCCATAGTTGTCTCAGCAGCATCTAGGAAGTCAAACCTGCACCCAGCTCCAGACCAGCGCTCTGAACACCACATCAGTGCCCCGTAAACTTAGCTGCAGATAACAGAAATCCAACTACAGTGGCTTAACCAAATGGATTTATTTTTCTCACATAACCAATGGCCCAGAAGTCAGCTGTTTCTGAGAAAGTTCCAACAGCTCAGTGATTCCAAGGCCAGAATGAGTCATCCCCAGCTCCAAAGGTGGGTAGAAGCTCCTGTGAATGACCGGGATCCACCGGAGCTCAGCGGCAAAGGAAGAAGATAATGGAATGATTGATAACCGATAGAGTCAGAGGCAGTCACTCTGCTGTAATCTCTCCCAGTTCCAACACTTCTATTCCTGGAGTTTAAATACTGTCACGTGTCTCGGAAATACCTTTGCCATTGTAAAGCACAGTATGAAATTCTGCTAGAAAGAAGCAAAACCTACTCTAGCAGTTATAAACTCCAGTGCTGCAGGGTCCAGATAAATAGAAGGAACAAGTGGAACCAGGCTGGGTGCAAACTGTGCAAAAGTAGAAAACACACACACACACACACACACACACCCAACTTAGCTGTGGCTGTCCACGGTCATGTGAACTTGGGAATTCCCTATCTCCTGACATTGCAAATGACATCAAACATTTTATGTGATTTGTCCAAATTCTTTTTTTTTTGTCTTAATTCTTAAAAGTTGGCCCTGTCTGGTTAATTTTTGATGTATAGGCCAAACTAAACAATCATCTTTGGTCTCAGAAGCTTCAATCTCTAACCTCTAACCTACTCAATACATCTCTCCTGGCCTCTGCATCTTAAAATTTTTATCTTTTGAAATCAAGAGCACACTTGAGTAAATCTTATAGATCCAACGAAAACAAGTTCTGTTTAATCCCCATTGTTGCCTAAATAAAGGCTTATCTTACAGCACTATAGTGGCTATTGTGAGGTTGGGCACAGACACATGGCACAGGGAAAGGAGGATTTTGTCTGGGAACAAGTCACAGAACTATTCTGCTTCTAGGTCCAGAGCAAGTCCACAGCAACTTCACCAAGAGGGCTGTGCCACCCACCAGCTCACATCTGCAGGTATCTGTTAGAATCAAGAATTAGCATCCAGGAAACAGGTACGAAGTATGGCTTTCAGTTCCCCAGACAGATAGGTTTAATTGGGGCCTTAGTTTAATTTGCAATTACATTTAAATTAGAAAAAAAGTTACTAAAAATCTGTATATGTTAATTTCTTTAAAGTTGAGTAGCAGCTGCTCTGGAATCTGTCCCGGGTCCCCTTTGCATGTCCTTGCCACCTGCCTGGCCCCAGAAGGGACGCAAACCTGTGATGCCTGGTGTGGGTGAGCCCAACGCTGAGCAGTCAGCCTTGACAAGACACATCAGGAAAGAAGAGAGGCTGAGGCCAGCACTCATTTCTTAAACCTTCTTGTTTGGTGAGTAGATGAAACCAAATAATGCCAAAATTGTAATTTCACTGCAAATGGGATAGATCGCAAAAGGCCAGAGAACCTGCCTGCTGAGACGAACACCACGACTTGAGGGAAAGCCTAAGGGGAAATTGCGGCAGCCTCCAGATCTTTCCTTGTGTCAGAGCTGCAACCTCACTGTTTAGTTTTTGTTGATGTGAAACCCAAAGCAGATTGGGAAGGAACCAGGGGAGGACGGACATTGTCCAGAGACACATGATGGCTGAGGGCCTTGAGCTTCTCTGTCGCTGCAGGTGAGTAGGTGGGTTGTATTTGTCAATAGGAGTCATAGAATTATGCGTGTTGGGGTTTTTCTTACCACTGGAGTCTCTAAATTTAAACACTGTGTGAGCCAAAGTACACGTATGAAGGCTGAGTAGATGAGATTTTGTTGCTGTTGTGTGTTTTCGCATCATCACTGGTTTATACGTTCTCTTATCTTCCCCAAGGAGCAAGAAAACGGCTGACATATTTCCCAGACCCCCTTGTCTCCAGGGCTCTGGCTGTGATTGTTATGTCACCCCTGAGATGGACTCACAGAGGGTCTAGAAGGCAGGAGGCAGATGGCAGCCACTTGTGTGCCCTCCTGCATGGTGACAGACACAAGGACTTTGCAGCCACTGGTCTGTGGCAGCATCTCCATTCCCAACGCTGATAGGCTGGGCACTGCTGGGGAGTTCCTGCAGCTCTGGCCTCTGCGGCACAGACGCAGCTTTCTCACTCTCTGGACCACAACTACGGTGGCAGCGACTTTGTGAGCACTTCATTCCTTCTGTGAGATCCCTGCTCAGAAGTCTAGGATAGCTCTGCACCCCTGACCAGCAGTTAAGATGCTAAGAGAATAGTCCAAGGAAGTGAGGGCTGCTGGGATTCATCATGGGAATTAATTCTCAGCCTCATCTCAAGACCAGGATCCCATGATGGGAACACGAGGGCAAGACCAAGCTGGACCACAGAGAATGAGGGGAGTTTGGCATTGGAACTAGAGCACATTGGAAGGACCTTGCCTAAGATAGCTGATCCGAGTTCTGGAGCTCCTTGCAAAAGACCCATAAGTATCAGCATGACTTGAGGAGGAAAGCAAGCCCTGAATTCCGAGAGTGCTGGGCGGGGCCTGCAGGTGAGAACTGGCAGAGGGAAAAGAGGTCGGGGCATTGGCCATTCAGAACCACTGGCTGGCTTCTATTTCAAGGTTACCATACAAGTAGAAAAGAATTCAAAGAATCTACAAAGAGAAACCCCTGGCCCCAGGCTCGGTGAGTGAGGTGCACTCACTGGAAGGCCTTCCCCACCTGTTACATGCACAGGCCTCACGTTTTCACTTTGTACATTGGTGAGATAGTATCTCGGTCTATTCAGGCTGCTCCAACAGAATACGGTAGACTGGGTGATTCTAACGATAGACATTTATTTCTCATTGTTTTATAGGCTGGAAGTTTAAGATCAAGGTGCAGGTAGACTGGGGGTCAGTGGAGCTCTCTGGCTCATCAACAGCACCTCCTTGCTGTGTCCTCACACAGTAGGAAGAGCAAACAAGCCCCCAATCTCTTTCCTGCAGGCACCAATCCCATCTACAAGGGCTCCCCCACTCATGCACTAATCACCTGCCAAAGACTCCACCTCCTAAGACCACCAGCATGGGGGCGAGGACACACTTCTCACTTCACTTTGTGTGTATGGCTGGGACAGGACACAGTCAGACCACAGCAGACAGGGATGTGGCTTTGGAAGCTAAATGGCCTTATTTCAAATCTGAGTCTGATACTTTGATACCTCCCAGCTCTGTGGCCTTAGGCACATCTCTGTACCTCGTGCAGTATTACTATGAGATGACCAGAGATGACCTAGGGAACCTGCCACACACAGTGCCCGGGGTGGTAAGATTTAATTCCCAGAAAGCACCATGAAAGTAAAACATCCCACAGATGCAAAGGCCTTGCCCACTATGCTCTCCTAAGACTGCTTGATCTCTGAATCAGTGGACCCATAATGGCGAGAGCTTTGAGGATGAGGAGCTGTGTTTCTGTTTAGATAAAAATATCTAAACAATATTTTTAAATGACTAAAGCAAAGGCAAATAATGGAGCCAGAGTCATAAGACTTTAGTCATCCTGGTAACATGGACAGCAACCTGAACTCTCTTCCCCGGCAAACACAACTGATGTGTCTGTTCCCTTACCAGCCACTGGGTTTCCACCCATTTTGTGCTAGTCAGTGTTCCAGCCCATGATCCGGCAAATATTTTCAGTGAAAGTCCAAATGATAAATACTTCTGGCTTTGCAGACCATACAGCCTCTTGCAACTGCTCAATGCCGCACATCCAAATGGTGACCATCAAATCCCTTATAAACTTTTATAGCCTTATCATAATTAAAGTCACCATAGGTGTAAAATACTTAAAATACACGCCCATGTACATATGTACACATAAGCACACACATGCTGGAACGGAACAGACCTACGAGCCTGTTGAAGTTCTCTTTTGCATAGGGTATGAGCGACACGTTTCACCACATGGTGACACCCACACCTCACCTCGCACAGATCTCCACAGTGACTAAATGCTTATGCAGAAATGTCCCTGCCAGTGAAGGACTTATTACCTAATTAACTATGGAAGCACTTAGCCAGTTTCCCTGTGTCTGGATAATTTTGCAAAGTGTTCCTATTCCTAAGGCATTCATTTGTCTTAGCTTATCTGCCTGGCTCCCCATCACACATTTGATTTTTTTTTAACTTCAGCCAAATTGCCTTCATTTAAACTCAATTAACTTTTAAAAGAAAAGGTATCACTGTAATCCCATTTGCTGAACTAAATTCTCTTTAACGTCCCCATTACCAATTCCTGTTTCCAGTGTTTTACATACGAGGACCATCTGACATTTGGTGTAAAGGTCTCAATCAGCAGTGTTAATGAAACTCATTAAACAGCTTTCTTCGAATCAAACTGAATTTAGGTAATCATTTTCTTCTTAATTTAAAGAGCGTAAGAAATTTTTTAAACAAGAACATTTCATTTTATAATGGAGTGTTATCCTCTTAACAGAGCAGGAGTATTTAGGATATGAAATCCAGAACTTCTCTCAAGAAAGGCATCTGGAACTAGTCATAATAGATTACGGGGCCTGAAAAAATAGCCCAAAGCTACTCAGGCCGAGTCTGCTGTGTATCCAAACTATATACATTCACTTTGGCTTTTGTCCCCAAACCTGCTTGTCCTATGGGAGTGATCTGCCATATGTCACTGCCACATCTTTGGGGTCATCTTGGGTTCTGTGCAACCTTCCAAACCCACCACCAACCCATTGGCCCACACTGGTAATTCAGCCTTGGAAGCTCAGCACCAGTCTCCTGTGCTGGGGGACACCTCACAGCCACTGCCTGGCCCGATCCCAGGGGACTCCAGTCTGGAAATCACACATGGCAGCCACCTCTTCACTGCTGTTGGCTTCGATTTTTACACCTTCCTGTCTGTTCTCTACACAGAAGCTGGAGATATCCCTTAAAAAGATGCCAGGCCAGGTCACTGCCCAGTTCCAAGCCAACACAGCTTCCTCTTTCTCCCAGGAAAGGTTGATGTCTCTCTGGTGGCTTCAGTGGCCTCTGGTGCTCACATCGCTGGAGCCACAATGGCCCCCTTGCTTTCTGGAAGGTGCCAGCACAACTCTGCCTCACCATCTTTGCCATGGCTCTTCTCTCTGTGAAGCAGGTGCCTGCCCCACTGCTTCCCTCAGTTCCCTCCAGTCTGCTCCTCAGGGGGCTTCCCTGCCCAGGTAGAGCACACCTGCCACTGTCTTCCTTCACTTACCACTTCCACTGCCGTGGTTCTCCCCAGAGCACCCCCTTGATGTACTACATATTCATAAATGCATTTCTCTGTCTCTCCTCTGGGGTGTTCACTCCACCAGGCAGGGGCTTTGTGTGTTTGTTCACTGCTGTGGCCCCCTGGCCAACACCAGGCCTGGTGCTGTTATGTGCTCAAGGAATGTCCCACACCAACATTCTCCTCTGTCCCTCTGCTTTCCTAACCTAGCAAAGTGAGCTAATGCTTCAGACAGCGGACTGTCCTAAGTGCTTTAAAAAACTAACACAATACATCTTTCAAGTACTATGTTCATGCATTTAATGGACACATGAAATCTTACCTAGCCTCATTGCCACAAGAGAGTCTGAGGCACAGAAAGGGTAAATACCTTGCTCAAAGACACACAGCTGTTTGGCAGAGGCAGGTGCTTTGAACCCAGGTGGTCTGGGACCAGAGCCTCTGTGTGTGTGCAAGAGACCCTGTCACTTCACAGCCACTGTTACTTAACTGTCTTATGCCTTATGTTCCATTATTGGAGCAGAGTGATGTGAGGTCATCCCCAGAGGTCTGATTTTTCAGACATGTTTGCCTCCTGAGGGTACAAGTTGTGACATGGTACACAGAATTAGTCACTGCTGCAGATACTGGTGTGCTGGGGCTCATCAAAAAGTCATGCAAAAATAACTTCTAGCCTAAGTTAATGCCCTCCCCCAATCCCTCCTCCCTTCTCTTTCTTACCTCTTCCTCCCCTCTGCTCTGTCTTCCCTTCTTCCTTCCCCCTTCCTTCCCCTCTTCCTTACTTCCCACTTTGCCTACACTGTGGTCTTTTCCCTACCTAGCAGCCACTGGATTTTGGGATAAGTAAGGAAGGTTGTGCTCCTGTCTCAGTGAATCCCTCAAGTGTCCCCCACCCTAAGTGAGGCGGTTTCTCCTGTCCTCAGGACAGACTCATTAGACACCTGGAAGAACTGTCTCTTCTTAGACAGGCACACTGACTCCAGTGAAGGTGGAATGTTTGGTACGGGAAGAGAACAGTGAGGAACCCAAAGCCTGCATTTTGAAGGGGTGGGGGGAAGCAAAAGCCAGCAAGAATCCACTAGGACTGGAAATAAGCGTGATCTAGAGAGACCAGGATGGTCACTGACCTGCAAGTCCTCGGTGGGGATTGTAAGAAACCTTCATATACATTAGAAAAGGCTCTCTGTGCAAATTTTGGGGCAGCAGGGAATCTTTGATACCTAATATATTAGGCAAGAAACTGAAATGTGGATGAATTTGGGAGAAAGTGTACCCAAGTAAAGGTTAAAATAAAGGCCAAATTGCATGCCATTCTGACATCTTATAGTCTACATTCTAGGCCAAGTCCAACTTAGAAATACCCAGAAATACTTTACAAATAATCACTCACCTCCCTTAGAAAGACATCCATAACCACCTCAGCCACCAGGGCTGTCTCCCTCTTTTAACTCTCATACTAAATATTATACATGTCAGGAACTGTTTTCTGTCCCTGCAAGGGAGACATGCTTGGTTTTCTCTATCAAGATCCTTTGGGGGGCCACCCCTCACTTATTCATGTGGCCCCAGTAGGACTGTCAATCATAGTTCCCCACCCAATAGCTATGAGAGTGGCCATGTGACATGGGGCAGCCAGTTAGAGTAGCCCATCCTCACTGCCATGGTGATTGGTTTAGACATGAGCAAACAAACCCCATCAAGAGGCCTCATTTGGACTCCAGTTAAAAACTATTGGGATAAACCTGGTTTTGGAGGTTTCTTTCTGGGCCATGTGAAGTAATAAGTTCATCGATGATAAAAGGAAATGAGAATGACACAGAGGAAATCAGAGCCAAGGTGGAGGTGGGATGGAAGAGAAAGGCATTTCTAATGGTTGCACTTGAATAGCTGAATCCAGCTGCCCCTGAGGCAAGGAGCATGCTTTGTGCTTAAACCAGTCGAATTTGGGGTTTTCTGTCATATATAACAACTAATTATTCCCAACTACGAATTTAACATTTTTATGTTATTGTGTTGTACCTGTAATGGTTCTTTGCTTCTTTACAGTGAAGAAACTCAGAATTCATTTTTGTATAACTTTCTGCCCCAACCCCAGCACACAGCATGGCGTCCTGCCTACAGGGCATTGCTAAACCAAAGAGTAGGTTGAATAAATCACTACTTGAATGGTTTAGTCCTCCGAGTCATATCCCCTTGCCTTTGTTTATCCTGTGTTCTTGGAAAACTATATCCAGAGATGACATGGTCTTCCACCATACAAACATATCACCATCCATCTCAGCTAATGGTCTCTTGATAACACGTAGCTGATTTACACTTTTCCATCATTTCACTGCCATTAGGAATATCCATCCTGCTGATGTCTTCTACAGGTCTAACGTAGAAGTTTTGTTTTTAGCTCTGAAGGAATTCAAGGTTCCAAAGGACCACATGCCTTTCCCTTTCCTTCAGGAACCTGGCAGGAAAAAAGCTGGGACACCCAAATGAACACCTCTGAAGAGTTTTAGGAATATGTGGGTGAGATGCAGACAGTAGGTCATGCCAGAGCTAGGAGCTGTATGGAGCCAAACTGTGGTAGGGACCAAGCAGTTATCAGAGCTCAGCAAGACCAGCAGGACAAGACCACTGCAGATAGATGCACTGCAATCCAGAAAAGATGTGCCCACTGTCAAGGAGGGAGATGGGGGAAGGCGCCCAGCACTCACTTTCCTCTCTGCCTCCTGGGCTCCTGCCCGTCCTTCCATTGGCTGAGAGCACCAGGAACCAGGGAGAGAGGAACATGGCAGCATGGAGAAGGAATGATAGAACAAAGAGGGGATACCCTCCAGATGCCTTTGGGAAATGGCAGCGAATCTCCCTGGCAATGTGTAAGCTTCCACTGTGGGTATGGACAGATGTCTTCGAATTTGCCAACCTGGCAGGTATGGTCACTGTCTCACTGGGGACTTGATTTTTTGGTGTCCCTGGTCCTGTCCCTAAGGTTGTTTGTCTTTTCATCACCTCGTTGGCTCGTCCAGCACCCTCTTTAAGACTGTCCATTCACACACTCTGCCCTTTTCCTTTGTAGTACCTACGCTTTTTCACTGATTTTTGAGAGGCCTTTCCATTCTCCAGATACCATTTCACCATTCTTTTCAATATTACCAAGTAATGGCACAGGTACTACAGTATTTTTTTGAAGTTTCAAGAAAAACACACAAAAGCATCATTTTCCCCCCCAAAATCAAGTGTCCTTATTCTTATAATTTTCCTCCTTTATAAATTACTGGCTTCTCTTTATCCTCCCTTAGCACCTATGAGTCAAAAGCTTTGTTATTTCCACCCCACTGGGAGCTGGAGAAAAGTAAGACCAGAGCTCCTCAAGTCAAGTGTTGCTGCTGGACTCATGCGTTCCACAGCTCTGGTCTCCCCAACATGAGGCTCTGTCACTGATCCACGCTGACCTTCTCCCTGCTGGGTCTGCTCCTCCCTTCAGCCCACAGACCAGCATAGCAATGACTGTGTCTCCCACAGTTATGCGTATAGATGAGATCTGTAATGCTTTAGAAATACTAGCCAAACAGGTGATGTTTCAAAAGAAAAAGTTCTTATAGGAGTTTTATTACTTCTAGGCAGGGTTTATTGCCTTTAACACAATTAGTTACTTTACACCTATAGGAGTTTTTATCCCCTCAACCTGTACAGTTGCACTTAAATAACACCCACTCACAGGGTATTTGAAGTCCCAATTGGGGATGTTTAAAGTTGATTGCTGTTGTTGAAAATCACATAAATAATTCTGTGTAACTTTAAGCCACTTAACTTGGAGAACTCCTTCTCAATTTGAAGTTGAAAAGTATAGATAGAATGCACAGTAGCAGTTAAGTGACACAGGGCTTTTATAAACTTATCAGCTATAAGTTTTAACAACTTATAGTTGTTTTCCAATTATATCTCCTGGAACACTAACTTCTTACGGAATTTTACCCAATGTGAAGCTAAAAAGAGAGTTTCGTGGCCTATTAATTTTGAAAGACACTGACCGGTTCAGTAAAGCTAAGCAGTAGGCTCTTCTCTGAACATCTTCTCAGGGCCTTGGATGGCCCAGGCCTTTGGGAATCTCCAGCCAGAAGAAGAGTGTCGTGTTCTCCAAACTTACCTAATGATGGCCTAGCTGCTTTTGTTCTTGAAACATTTGATACCCAAAGAAATATAATCAAGAAAATGACACCTGATTATCTTAGAATTTAGGAGTATAATCCTTAAACCAATTTTAGACTATTTTGGAAGAAAACATCTACATTTGATAGGCACACTAATTGTGCACAGAAGTATGCTACTTACATGTACTTTTATCTACTTCAAGTGCAGCATTTCCTACGACAATTGTCATCCTGGATAATTTTGTTTTTAACTTTTTTTTTCTGAGACAGAATCTCACTTTGTCACCCTTGGTAGAGTGCCATGGTGTCACAATTCACAGCAACCTCAAACTCTGTGCTTAAGTGATTCTCTTACCTCAGCCTCCCAAGTAGCTGGGACAACAAGTGCCCACCACAACACCCTGCTATTTTTTTTTTTTTTTTTAGAGATGGGGCCTCACACTGGCTCAGGCTGTTCTCAACTTCCTGAGGTCCAGCAATCCACCTGCCTGGGTTTCCCAAAGTGCTAGGATTACAGGCATGAGCCACAGTGTCCTGCCTGTTTTTAACTTTTTAATGGCTCTTATTAGAAAGCTTTCTGTCCTCCTTGTTAGGTTCATGAAACTAAGAGAACAGCATCCATACGCCCAAATTAAGTCCATTTATAGGGTTAGCTAAGTCAGCATTGGCTAAGACTGATTTTACTATAAATATTTCTTTGCACTCAACAGCATCTGTTTCAAAAAAGGAAGCAAGTAAACAATGAATAACTGGGAAAGGAGCATGTGGGGTGACTGTGATATGACAGGGTCAAGCCAGCAAAGACGAGCCAGGGTGATGGCATTACCCACCCAAATTATGCGCGATCACCATCTTCAGGCATGACAGCGACAGGAGAGAGAAATCCAGCTGACTTCCCAGAACACAGTCACACACTGCATAACGATGTCTTGGTCAATGACATATATATATACACGATTGTCCCTTAAGATTATAACACTATATTTTTACTGTACCCTCTCTATATTTAGAAATGCTTAAAAGCACACATACTTACCACTGTGTTCCAACTGTCCACAAAATTCAGTACAGTCTTATGCTGTGCAGGCTTGTAGCCTACACCACACAGCCTCAGTGTGTAGTTGGCTATTCCATGTGTAAGGACATCCACAGTGTTCACACAACAAAATCACCTAACAACGCTTTCTCAGGATATCAATATTTCTCAGAATATTTCCCTGTCATTAAGCAATCCTTGACCATATGCTAGATGTCCCAAAACACTGCTAATCCCAGTGAAAGAAATTCAAATTGTATCCTTTTCTAAGAAGAATAAGAATTATTTACATCAAAGTCTTCTTCCCCAATAAAAATAGAAATACTTCATTATTATTGGAAATGTTTTACGATAAGACCATAACCTTTGGTTATTGTTCATATTATTTATAGAATCCAGCAGAAACAGCTTGGCAAATGAGACAAAATTTCAATGACACGTGTGTTAACCGACTAGCAATTAACAAGAATATTAAGTGTGTCTGAAAGAATGATACCAAGATCATGACTTTAGAATATCAACTTTCAACACTTTCAAGAAACTTTGATTAGGAAGGACTGGCTGTTGTGACCTGTATTGTACATAATGCGCAGAGTCACAGACATAGCAGGGCAGAGAGACCGAGGGACATCACTGGAAGCAGGAAGGATGGAAGCCAGGGTCCATTCACCTCGACTCCAGGATACAAGTGGCGGAGGCCACTGCATCAGGTACAGGTGACTTGGGAGGAGGTTTGCCCAGATGTACTCTTATTTTTCCTTCATTCGATAAATATATAACCAAACACCTGGAACTGTACTTGAGCCAGGGATTCAGCATAAGCCAGAAGGACAAGGACCTTTGGAGGAAGGACATGCCATCTACTTAGGAAACAAGCAGTGGTTGGGATATAAATAAACAAAAAGCAATTGTGGAGAGTGGTAGATGTCATCGTAGAGGAGAACAGAACAGAATGAGAGTATTCGCTGTGAGGTCCACTTTCTGCCTCCCTCTCTCATTTTCTAGAGAACAGCCTCACTCACTTCCCATTGGCTTAGAATAAAGCCAGAATCTCTTTTATGGCAGACACGTCCTGTGTCATCAGCTGACACCACGTTGCTGGTCTCATCAATATCCTCTCCCTCTCCTTCTGTCTCTCTGTCTCTTCACCTTCCCTCTTTCCTCTGTCTCCCCCGCCCCCCCGGCACTGTCTGTCTCTTTCTTTCTCTTTGTGTTTCCTTTCATCTCCCTGTTTTCCTTTTTCTCTCATCTCTCTCTGTACCTGCCTCTCTCTGTCTTCATGTCTCCATTTCTCATCTTTCTCTTTCCCTGTTTCTCTCTTACCTCTCTCTGTGTGTGAATATAATATAATATGTATAAATATATAAATATATACACGTGTGTGTCTCTATTTCCCATCTCCCTGTCCCCTTCTCTCTCTCTCTGTCCCTATCTCTCCCTCCCTCCTCCTGAGCCACAGTCCTGGGTACAGCCCCCTGCTCTCCCACATGCCCCCCCATGGTGCCTCTGCACGTACCTGCTGCCCCCTCCATCTGGCACATTCTCTCGCCCCTTCCCTGAATGTGGTCCCCCTCTTCTCTTTCAGATACTGTCTGCAGCATCTTTGCCTGGCCATCTTCACACCACCTTGCACAGTCTCAAAGACCACCTAACACTCCTTGGTGGCACTTATCAGAACTACAATTTTATATTTGTTCTTAAGGTTTTTATTCACTATGTCTGTTTCTGCTTAGCATTTCAGCCCTGGCACCGAGCCCAGAGACACAGAATTACACTCAACAAACATTTCATGAATGAATCCTTCAAAGCTCAGGTCAAATATTTTCTCCAGAATATTCCCATCGCCCTTGCCCAAGACACCTTCCGTGACCTAGTCACATCTGCCCCTCCCATGATGTCTGACTGCCACGCTCTTTTGCAGGGTTACCTTCCCTGTCACTCTCATCTTGGTGCTCTGTTTGACAAGAAATAAAAAATGATGCAATCAAAGATCTTCCATGAAAATCCCCGACAACCCCTCAGCTCGGTGCTCATGACTTTGTAGATGGACTTGTGGCCATTCATTGTCTCCCCACAGGGCCACCAGGACAGAGCAGACCGCTGTGTTTTGAG
>CAUYTI010027572.1:0-24171 GCA_963575145.1 Galago senegalensis
GGCGTACAGGTGAATCTTTCTAAGAGTAGAATGTGAACGTTTTAAAGCAATGACTGAGAAAATGACATGAGGGCTGTGTTGACCAGTTCGATGGAAGTATTTCGGAATGCATGTGAAAACCCCACACTGTACCCCAGAAGTACATTAATGTACATAGTTAACATTCAATTAAAAAAAATTAAAAAAAAAAAGAAAGTAATATGCCTTGTTTTTCATCACGTACCTAAGCATCAGTTTTGAAAATTCTCAGCTATTATCTACTTCTCAATTCCCACTTTCAATTTATACTGTGACTCTTACATTTAGGTAAATTAGAATATTTTCCTTTATTCCTTGTATTTCCATACATTTCTCTTTTTGGTCATTATTTTCCTGTTTCATCTTAGGGTTCCTCTGTTTTCCCTCACACTTTGTTCCAATCGGCCATTAAGCCTACACTTGCAACTCTTGATTTTTGTCCCCTTTTTTTCAATACATTACCTTGAATACCTAATAAATAATAACTGCTGAATATTATGTAAAATAAATTATGCAGATAAATCGAGATAGTGGATAACAAAATTTTCCCTTGAGAAGATTGGTTTTTGCTTCTAAGCAAGGTGGGTCTTTATGAAGATGCATTTCTATGTGGGACTTATTCCGAGCTCATGGCCCTTTGAGATTTCAAACCAAAGCCTGGATTAAGAATAAGCAGACAACTCCTGGGAAAAAAACAAAATTGAAGGGATCGAGGAGGGACTGCCCCAAATGCCAAACATACCTCTCTCTGATTTTCTTTTGGCTTTGAACATTTTTCCTGTGATTCTTCTCTACCTTGTTAACTTTTCAATGCCTTGAAGCAGATGTGTGTGTGTGTGTGTGAGAAAGAGAGAGAGAGAGAGATATGTAAATACATAGAGACCCTGATATTTTTAACTTTGTTGAGTTTTTCTAGTCCTCGGTGGAAAAGTTGATCTGAAGTAAGTATTATACTATGAGAAGCTTCCAAAATGCAATTTTTAATGATGTCCCGTTTAGATCTTTATTCAAAGATCAAATACAAAAATGTTTACTTTTCTAAGTGGGAAATACAATGTCTTCTACTAATAGACTCTACTGCCTGCAGCATTTCACACACATTTTTGAAGTTTTTTAAATGGCACTCCTACAGCTCTTTCAACACTATGCGTACCCCCTGCCCCTCTTCCAACAAATTTCCTTTACAGCTTAGAGTATTTTTGAGTACATAAATCTATGTTTCCTGTGCCTGTTACACCTCACATGGACTGTCTTTCTTGCAACTATGAACATTAGGATGCTAACCCAGAGTACATGTTGCACCTGGCCCCGTTCACATCTGGGCGAACTTACAATTTTCTGTGGGTTTCTGAAGACCAGCTAATTCCCACATCCCTGTGCAGCTGTCATTCCTGACTCCTGCCACCTGGAGCTTTTCTGCTACAAGTTAGTGCTCCTTCCTTCACGTCTGAATCAAGCATTATTTCTTGTACTCTTGCTTTCTTTGTGAAATGTATATAGGTGGCTTTTCCTTTGAATTTATAATAAACTTCTAAAGGAGTAGTCATACATCTATTAAGGCCTCAAAAATCTTTTGATAGTAGCAATGGAAACGCTTAAAATTACTGACTAATTAAAGGCACTGATTAAGAACTCTGCCTTAGATGATACGTTTCTTTCACTTTTATTGCCATAATTACTGACTTCAGAAAGAAAAACCTAAAAATAAAATTTATGAAGAAAATTCTTGATGAATTGACAGATATGACTTCTGGCTGAAAAGAAGATGATTGATTCCAGATTAATATGTAGACTCAATGTGTAATTCTGGTAAGAATTATTAGGGAATTAGATAAGCCAATCAATTCAAGGTTAATCTGGAAGAAGAAAATGAATAATATAGGTGAGGTGGCTTGGCCCTGTCATCCTAGCATTTTGGGAGGTAAAAGTAGGAGGATTTTTCTAGAGGCCAGAAGTTTGAGAACAGCCTGGGCAACATAGAAAGAACCTATCTCTACAAAAAATAGGAAAGTTAGCCCCAAGTGTGGTGGTACATGCTTCTAGTCCCAGCACTCTGGGAGGCTGAGTAGAATCACTTGAGTTCAGAAACTGGAGACTGACATTACTACTGTGATCCAGCCTGGATGACAGTGCAACTGTCTGCACTCTGTCTCTTAAAAAGTGCAACTCTGTCTCTTAAAAAAAAAATAAATGAATCAATAAAAAAGACAAGTTTGAAAAAATAGTGCTAATGACTTATAATATTACATGCCAAGATGTACGCAAAGCCAGCATGATTAAAATGCTGTGATGTAGGTGTAAGGTTGGATAAATAGCCTGATAGAATAGAATAGATGGTATAGAAACAGACTCATGTATATGAGGAAATTTGGCTTATAATAAAAGTGTCATTACAAATCATGAAGTGAAGATGTTTTGCTTAATGCATAACGTGGGGCAAGCTGCATATCCATTCTGGAAGGCAAAAACCAATTCAACTCATATTTCATGTCTTGCACAAAAAGGAAATTATAACTAGATAAAACAGCGCAAATTAGAGAGAAAAAACTCAGAAGTGTAAAACAAAGTAGAAAAGAACTTTCTAAGAAAAGCAATCATTCAGGAGCCATAAAGCAAAAGACGGAATAAACAAAATATTGTTAGCAAACAGAAGAAACAAAATGTGGAGAGTTCCTGCAAATAAGGTGAACGAAATACACTAAGGACAGGAAAGCAATGAATGAGAACACAGCCCCAAGGCAGAGGACGGGACAAAATGACAGTGACAACACGGCCTTACCAGAGACAGGGGAGAGTTTGGAGGAGATTTGGGGACATCTCTAGGGCAAACATTGGGATATAGTCACCGTTATTAAAGAGTAAGATTTTTGTATGTTTGTTTTAGGTAGAATAACGCCATTTCAATTCAGCAATAAATAGCTCACAGCAACGTAAAGGGACGGGCAGCAAAAGTTCCAGTTAAGAGCACTGGTTCTAGATGTCTGTGCCCACACGCAAATTTAGACCTTGAACCTGAGAAAACCTTTTAAAACCTCTTGCAACTTAGAGTTTTCATATAGGAGGGGGGAAGTTAGAAATGCCCACAGCACAGAATTGTTTAACATTATGATGGAATAACACTTAGCTCAGAGGTAAGCAAACAAGTGCTTCCTAAACCTGGGCTGATACAATGACTTTGATTTTTTTTTTTTCTCTTATTTAAAGCCAGGAAATACTGCATGAAGGAGTCGGGGGTAATTTTGAGCAAATCACTTCATTCTCTAGCCTCTATTTCTTCATCTGTCAGATAGATAAGTAAGGGTAGGTGGGGTTGGCACCATCCCTGAGTCATTTAGAAAGCACTTTGACCCTTGGAATTTGTACAGTGTACAGGAATGCCTGGTGAAGTGATTATTAAAAGGGAAATGCTGGGTCTCAGTAGCCCAAACTATTTCTAGCAATCAAGATGATGAGCTTCAATGTTACAACAAACATTTAGAAAACGCGGTCGGAGGAAAGGATTAGAATAACTTGGTTACTGGTTCCTTTTGTTTGTTCCATTATTGGTAGTTTATTTTCTATTGCCAATTGTGACTTAAAATACCCCAATCATCACAAATTGATTTGATAGAGCAGACTCTATTAAATTGAATCTGGATGAACGTTCTCTTGAACAGTCTATTTTGACCGTGTGCTGCAGTGCCTGGCAGGACTAGCCAGCACAAAGCTGTGCCTCTTTCCCAGGATATGTCTATGGATGGATTGATCAGCTCCTTCATCTAGGAGAACACAAGGGAGGCAGTTACAGTGGGCTGGCCCCTATTGAAGGCTGCTTCCTGGTAATAAACTCCAAAAGGCATCAACTCTCTTGACCTCAGGCACAGACCTGCAAGTAGAAATTGCTGACTTTTAGACTGCTAGAAAAATGCAAATCTGTAGTGAGTGTTACTTTCTAAAAGATTTTATCATCAGAGGTTCAAGAATCATAAAAAAAGGGTTTATTTTAAGAAAATGGTGGTATTTTCCCTGTGGAGAGTGTGTGGGTAGCTCTTCCTTTGACCATGGTGCTACAGAGGACAAGGATAGACGCAGGACGGAGGCGGAAGGAACCCCCAGATGCTCAGGAAATGAGATGAACCAGGTCTATTTTCGTCGGCCCACTTTGTGAATATATGTCACAGAATGTTGTAGTACTTAATGAAGGTAATTAAGTGTAATTTAAGGACAAGCTTCTCCTCTCTCCTGGTGACATGGAGCCTGCCAACAATTTAGGTTATCAACATAATGTGAAGACTAAATTGGCCTTCACTGATGAAATTGAGGAATTAGGATCTTACTCAAATGTCAGGTGTCAATAAAAGTCTAAACTGGGCAGTGCAGTGGTTCTGAGTCTGCTTGTGTGCTCTCCCAAGTTAGGAAGAAATGGATGGATTTTAGAAAAACATTGGCCTTTGCAATAGAAGGATTTGTCTGGTCCTAGGAGATGGAGCAAGACCAAGACCAAGATACCCAAGACCATTTTACTAAACAGTGTGTCTTAATGGGATCAATTTATTTTTGGAATGAAAATGAAAACTTCAGAGGAATCTTCAAGGTCTGTAGAGGGGTCAGTCCTGCAAGGGTCATAGTCAACTGCCTAATTTTCCTTGTGTCTTCTGAGCAAGAGCAGTAAATGTGGAATTATTGAGAGATTTATTATAAAGGCAGCAAATCCATCTATACATGTATTTACTTATAAGCAAGGAGACTACTCAAAGTAGATTTTAAAAGCTCAGCTTTTTACCAGATGCCTCCTAGGAAGAAATGTTTTCTCCCAAGTCTCATTGCCCATTCCCCCCATTTGCCTAGGTTCTTGGAGGGGAGCTTAGTATCAACCACTAGCATAAGGAAGTGGAAAGATAACTTTAACACCCATTAACAACATTTTAGGACAGAAAGAAACATTATCTGCACAAAAATTTTGCTTCCAGAGTTGCCAGAGTTAGCAAAGAAAAATACAGGATGACTAGTTAAATTTTAATTTTAGTTAAACTATGAATAACTTCTGGTATAAAAATATCTATTTAGGGAATACTCATCCTAAAAAATGCATCCATTAATGGGGAATTTAATTTGCTGGGGTGTCCACTATTTTATCTGGCAAATAAAATACTTTATCTACTTGTTGAGCTAAATACAACTCATGTTGGGGAAAGACGGCTATGTTTTAAGACTTACAGAGATTAAATATTAAGTGACTGTTTCAGTGAATTATTATGACTTAGAACCACAGCGTATTTTTCAGAAAAGGAGCTAGAGGAAGTGAGAAGAATTGCAGTGCTCATTTTATATTTGCATTGGCCTTAATTTATATTTACAGAATACCAGGTAGTGGACTGGCCCTTGGACCCAGCACCAATGTCACATTTGTGGTGCATAGAAATATACATATCTGGCTTCATTTTCAAAATGACTTTTATATGCTGGTGGTGAAATGGCACATGTTACCTTTCTGTTCATTTTTATATCCAGTTATAAAGTACAAAAATTGCTCTAAATATTGCCCAAATTGTGAACTAGCATTTAGCAGCACTGGTCTCTTTAGGAACACCAGATTCTGTCTTCTTTCCTGTGGAGATAGAACAGCCTTGGCCAGAATTTCAATAGTGTGTCTCTCTTCTCTTTCCCACATTGGAGCAGACCCTGGTGGTAAAATCCCTGCATGTAATAGACTTGCCACAGGAGAGCGAGGAGAAAAACCCACCTTTGGAGAAGATGAATCATCAGCTTGGAGGTTGTCACCGTTTTAGCCCAACACAGAATTTTATCTTTCCCTGTTCGTACTGTAGAAACAGGGATGCATGTTTCCAACCCCCGTCGTGAATTCATATTTATTTTTATGGACTGCACTCTCTCCCTAATTGAACATAAATATGAGGGATATGGGAATGATTGAAACTTGGCAAACATGAGTGAATGGCAGATTCCTTATAATGACATGAGTTTGAAATGAGGGGCTACGCCTTCCATTCCGAAGTGACCAAATCCCAATTTAGCCATAACCATAAACGTATGCTATGGAGAGTCGAGAATTTGATGGGCTCAAAAATAAGCCATCCTTGTTTTAGGAATTATGATGGTGCCAATGGTTTCCATGGTTACTGTTTGCTCTAATTGTGATACATTAGTAGCAACAAGAATTGGATGGCTCAAGTCATTTAGTTAATTAAACACAAACGTGGACTCTGCCAAAAGAATTATAGATGAAATTAGCATTGACGAGAATGCACCTGTAAAATGTGAATTGCATCAGTCCTGTCGACTGGGGGAGGGGGTGTGGGAGGGAGATAACACGCTTGTAGATTCTAAACATCTTTCTTACCCGTATCTTGTTACTGGACTCTCTTATAATTTATTTTTAAAACGCACTCTCAAATGAGATACAACAGCACTGATCAACGACACATGGTTTCGCTGTTGCTGTTCTGACCAGTAAAATATGTGAAATTTCACATGAAGGGAGGTGGTAGCTCACAGCAATTACAGAAAATGATGAAACCACAGCATCTCCACTGACACGCTGAGATCCTGAAAATAGGAGTTTATAATGGAAAAGGCTGACACAGGCATTGCATGTGGCAGCCAGCTCTGTTCGGACATGGTTGAAAGCCTGGTGTGCTTTCCAACAGGAGAGGCAGGGTTTTGATAGATTGGATTGAGTTAAATGAGGGTGGGGCTGCTAAATTCTGCTTATGAATCTGGGCAAATGCTAGAACAGCAAGGCTGTCCTCATCCGACTTGAGAAGTGTCCATCTACATCCGTTATCTTTTAATATTCGAAGTCCTGGGAAGATGATGTCATGCTCTCCATTTTTCAGGTAAGGAAACTGAGCTTCGGAGGGGTAAAATGATTTACCTAAAGCGCCAAGCCAGGCCCTTTTCTGTGCCAAAGACTGCAGAGGAGAGCTTTGTAAACAGCCAGGGATAGGTTTTAGCTGTGTCGATTTGTTGAGTCATTCAATTGAAGTCAGGCATTCAGCACTTATTTTGCCACAAACATGTGGAATTAAAAAAAGTAAACCCTGAATCATGAACCTTCCTTCATGTTGTCCTCCCCATGCCATGCTGCCCTTTCTTTCGACTGTGACAGACTGTGAATCTGTGCAGTGCTCAAACCACCCACAAATGTCTCTTGGATGCATACAACAATGTGGGGAGGCCCCCCGGACCAGGAAAGTAGGCACAGCCCTGATGTTCAAGGAGCTATGGTCAGATGGAGGAGGCAGATGGAAAATTACAGCACTGTTCAGTGTCATAACCAAGAGAGGCTTGTGATACTCTGGGGAATAGAAGAAGGTGGTAGAATTGACCCAGCTTCAAGCAGAGCTTGAAATCGCAAAGATGATCTCACCAGGTTCAGTAAGGAGGGAAGAACGTGCAAGAGCTTATGGGCACTGGTTGGTAAGGCAGGACGTGAAAGGTTATTCTCTTGGCCTTTGAAACTGGAAGTTGAAGTTCACAAAGGAATATAAAGGGAAGGGGAGCCAGGACCAGCCGGAGTCCATGGGGGCAGACCCAGCCGGTGTCAGTGTTAGCTCCCTCTGACCTTGATGGTAGGTGATGAAGCCAAACACACACACACCTGCCCTGAGTCAGAGACGCTAGAGCAGGACCCAGGGGAAGGTGGGCTGCTGTCGGTGCAGAAAATAGGGAACTGTTGGCATGGACTAGGAAATGTGAGAAGTTTGACTTCTGCCCTTTAAATCTGAAGAAAAAGTTTCTCACATGGCTCACCTTAAACTAGGAACATCCAGGGAATACCAATCTGGGAAATATTACATAACACAGTTCAGCCAGGCTCAGCTGACACCTAACAGAGTCGGGTGGAGCAGCAGAAATAATGACTTGCTCAAGGCTCTGGCATAAAGGCAGGTTTGTGGCTGTGGAGGGACTAACAGAGACCAGTGCACAGAGCTAAAGGGGGACAGGGACTGCTTGTTCCCAGAGGTGATTTCTCCTGCTAGCCCGTCGTCTTTTCATTGACGATTTGGGAGAATGAGCCCCGTCTCATGTACCCTCATTTCTGCAACTACAGACAAAATACTACAATTTATTCAGTTGCTATCTTAGAATCCCTTCAGGGAAATTTTCATAAAGCTAGGCCAACGTGAAATTGAATCAGAACTCATTTGAGCTGAATGGCACCAAATGCATGTTTGCAGAATGCACATACTGAGGGGTGGACTTTGACTTTGGTACCAGTAAGTTTGGCTGATGAGATCAGCTTGCTCACTTGGCTGACTACAGATCAGGCCGCCCATCTGTCTTGAAGCTTCTCCTACACGTAGGGCATGCCTGGGAGGGGACACCAAGCATGGCATGGGAGCTCAGCCCTCAAGGTGTTACCGACTGACCAGCATGATCAGATGTGCACTGGTGAAATCACTGAAAAATCAGAGCAGGGTAGATAGGACAGACTAAGGCACGTGACCCACAAGCCCAGAGGAAGGTCAGGAGCCCTACAAGATGGGCGGGAGTTGATTCTGTAGAGCAGATAGGACCCAAATTACCTGGAAGAGTGACGCATTAAATTTCCTAAATATATGTGTAGCTGCAGTCAACAATCTGACTTGCTTAGATTTTTGGGAACTGAGTGTGTTGACTTTGTCAGACTATCGCAGGCACCAGAGGATGATCGTCTGCAGTCTGGTTTATCAGTCTGGGGTTACAATCTTGGCCCACGTCACTGAACCCCTTTGCACTTAAGTCCTCTAAAGTATAAAAGTAGCAGTTTCTGTCTGACAAGTTTGTTTTGAAAATTAGACATAAAAATGAACCAAAGACAAAAGTCTTATATTCAAATAAAGATGTAGCAGGTAAGTTCATGACTGTTATAAAGAAAAAGCAAACAGGTTGGGAGATCAGAGTGGACTTGTTGCTATTTCAGAAATAGAGCAAGGAAGGCCTCTTTGAGGCTGAGCCACGTAGACATCGTGAGTTAAGGTTTCCAACTAGTATTCCACATATATATGAAAGAAAAGAAACATAATTGTACCTTTAGCATACAGACTCTCCAAAACTATTAATCATTTATGTTTGACTTTGGAATTAACTATGTAATACTCACGTATCTGATAATACAGAAATTTCTAATACCCTGTTGCAAAATGCATGTACTGCCTCCAAGATGCACAATGCTTCTCAGACACCACAAAATCGTAATGAGTGGTACATGCTAGAAGGGGGTGTGAGCTCTCCAAATTCAGTTATTATCATAATTATCTGTCATAACTGAGATAACATCTACCATCTCTGAGTTGTTATGGAAATTTAATATGATAATGTATGTGACGTGCCTAACTCAGAGTCTGAGGCATTTTACGGACTCCGTAAACATTAATTTATCATAGAAATTTTACTGGAGCAGAGCTTAGTGGTAATCTTCGGTCTGTTCTACTTTGTCCTCTCAAAATTTAAACTTCGCCTGGCTGGAAACCTTAGGAGGATTCGAGCAATAAAGGACAGCAAAGTTTTTTTTAAAAAAGTAGTTTATACACATTAATGCGGACACTGGGCAATAGAAACAAGTTTCTAGGACAGGGAAACTCTAGAAGCTTCTAGTGGCTGTATGAGTGTGATAAGGTGGTATGTCTGGAATGTGGAGTCAAGCATAGACAAGGGGCCTTTTGAAGAAATAACAAATAGGATTTGCTGGAGGAAACAGGAATGAGCAAAGTTCAAAGTCTAGAGGGCAAAAAAAAATTTGACATTTTAACAAAACTCAAGGAACTATTATAGGGCATTGGTTTTTTTAAACATCGGAGACATTTACAGCTGAGCAAGCTCTTGTAAATCTTTCGCTTGTTTCATAGATGAGAAAACTGAGGGTCAGCAGTACTTTGCTAAGAGTTTCCGAACTCAACCAGGTAAAGAAACAGGGACAGCAAAAACGTCACCTGTCTGCTTTTGTCTGCCTTCTGTACAGCCTGGGGTTTTAGGTTCTGATTAAAGCAACGATGTGACATCCAAGTGGAAATATCCCTTTTGCATGCAGGTCCAGTCTGAAGACTTCCAAAGCGAGGTGCAGGCTGGAGGGGGGCATTTTGCTGAAGATACCAGCAAAGGGAGAAAGTAGAGAAAAGGGTAAGAAGAAACTTAGAATTAAAAGAGAACAAGAAGGAAATGTTGGGGTCGGGATTCCAGATTCCCTGAACCCAGTTGACCTGGTTCAAATACTCAGCTGAGCTACCAAGTTCAACTGCAGCACAGGGGTCATGAAGGCCAAAGGGGATGGAAAGTGGGTGTAAAACCAGAGCTGCACAGGCAGTGTGGGTAGAGAGCAAATACAACCTGCACAAGGTACAGGGTAACAGAGAGATTTCATTTCAGAACAAAGAGGAAGCTTAGAGCACTTCCAAAGAGAGTTGGAAGCAGGTCCTTCTCTTGAAGGAGAGACGGTGAGAGAGACAAGACAAAGGCCTGCAGGGGTATCAGAACTCCATTTGAAGTTGGCTGCAAGTCTTTCATGTCTCTCTGGCCTAGGGGGTCATTGATGGGCTCTTTCATATTGGCCATTGGTTGCCTTGGTAACTTCATATCCAATTCTTACCGGCCCTGCAGACTTCCTGTTCAGCAGACTAGGATTTCTTCCCAGCCCTGAAGCCCCTTTCTTAGTGTCCCTTCTCAGGAGACCTGAAGCTTGTTCATCATTCTTCCTTACAGCTGAGACGGAAGCTGTTTTAGAAACACGGGAAGCATGTTGTGAGGCATCAGAGAACCATTTTCTAGGAAGACGGAGCCATTTGAGGGTGTTCTATTTCATACTAGTCCCTCTACTATGAAGTGTCCAGAAGGCAGCTGGAGTTGTTGGCTCTTCAGGCTCTAAAATTGCCGTATTGCAGCCTTGGAACAGAACTAGGTTAGTTTTCTGGAGCTGCCATAAAAAGTGCCACACACTGGGTGAAATAAACCATAAAAATGGTTTGTCTCACAGTTCTGGATGCTGGAAGTCTGAAGTCAAGGGTTAGCTTAGGGTGGTTCCTTCTGAGAGCTATGAAAAGAACGTGGTCCGAGCCTCTCCCCGGGTATGGCAATCGCTGATGTCCCTCCCAGAAGCATCATTGCAATATCTGTCCTCATCTTCATACAGTCTCTCTCTGTATTGTGTCTGGGCCTCGGTTTTCCCTGTTTATAAAGACACTGTCTGTATTGGATTAGGGGCTCACTCGAATGACCATCATCTCATCATTACTGATTGCATGTCTAATAGCCTTATTTCTGAAGAAAGTCACATTTTTTCAATACTGAGAGTTAGGAGTTTACCATGTGAATCTGAGGGGACACAGTTCACCCCATTAGAAGGATCAAATGCTTTGTCACATCAGTATTCAAGATTATACAGGTCTTACAGCATCCCAGGTCCAACAGTCTTCATGAGCACTTTCCATTGCTAGAAACTCTGAAGTAGTGACTGCATTTCCTTTCTTTGACCAACTTAAAAAGGCTGAAAGTCAGATAAGAAAGAAGGATTATGGTACTGCAGTCTGACCTTGACTGTCATCATGGTCTTGTCTCTGTGTCCCAGCTTCCTTTTCCATAAATTGGAAATTCATCCTTTCAAGTGAGTGTATTGTGTTTCAAACCAAATACAATGCAAAAAGATATTGATAGAGCTGTAAATAGCCAATATTTTTTATCATGTAGCATTTATAAATACAAAACAAGAACAAAGGTAGCCACTTTTATTTTTCCTCTGATGAATCAACATGTGTTTGAGTTCATGCACATGCCTCCGGTGGCAAATTATTTCTAAAATAACCTGGGTACAAATTAACACTGTAGCTTTCTGTAGGTGTAGAACAGAAATCAGGTCCCCTGTTTCAGAGGTTCTTGGTAGTTCACTGAAGCTAGACATCTCAGGAAATAATGATTGTCATTTGGAATGGTGATATGTCATGTTCGTAAAAACAATACGAAATTTTCCTTTGTAGATGTAGAGAGGTCAGCATGACAGATACTTACATAGGGGCAAAACCACACACTCTACACCAGTCAGAATTTTAAACTTGTTGTAGCTCATGGGAAAACATGTGAACTTGTACTGGAAAGTCCGTGTGCCCCATTGCAGTGCTTTATCAGGGCTGCCTTGACAAAGTGTAACACCCTAAATAGTGTAAACAGCAGAAATTTATTTTCTCACAGTTCTGGAGGCTAAAAGTCCATGATCAAGGTGCTGATAGGACGGGTTCCTTCTGACCGCGCTCTCCTTGCCTTGCAGACGTCTGTCTTCTCTCTCCATCTTCACATTGTCCTCCTCCTCTGTGCATCTGTCTTCAAATCTCCTCTTCTTATTAGGACCTCAGTCATCTTGAGTGTCCACCTTACCCATAGTATTTTAATACGATTATCTCTTAAAATTCCCTATTTACAAATACAGTCACATTCTGTTGAGGTACAAAGTAAGTTTTCGGGCTTCAACATATGAATTTTGGGAGAAACGATTCAGCCCATGATACCCCATCTTATGCCATCTTTGCAAATTCATGTCTTTTTCCTTTTTTTGCATGTAAAATATATTTATCATTCTACTTTGGAATTCCAAAGCATAGCTCTTGAGATTGCTGAGGCAATTTTTCCTTGAAATATCAAAATATTTAGGGTCCTCTTTTCTTCCTCTTAAAATAGCAGCTAATTTATTCAACACACTTTTCCGGAGCGCCTACTATGTGCCCAACCTGGTCATCACTTGCCCCTGGTCATTGCTTCAGAAAGAAATACAACTATTCCTCCTTAATTTTTGTATCTTCAGTGCCTGGCATTTAATTTGCACTTATTATAAACTGCTCCCTGCTTTGTCTCAATTATACATTAGAAACTATCTTGGAAGTAAATATTTCAAGGTATTAAAGGATAAAGGAAGTGTCAGACTAGAAGTATTTTTTTTTTTTTGAGACAGTCTTACCTTGTCACCTTTGGTAGAGTGCTATGGCATCACAGCTCACAGCAACCTCAAACTCTTGGGCTGAAGTGATTCTCTTACATCAGCCATACACGCAGTTGGAACAGGCACCCTCACAATGCCTGGGTATATTTTACAGACTGGGTCTTGCTCTTGCGCAGGCTGGCCTCGAACTTGTGAGCTCAAGGGATCCACCTACCTTGGCCTCCTAGAGTGCTAGGATTATGGGCGTGAAGCACTACACCAGGCCAGAAGTCTCGATTCTCTGCTAT
The DNA here is from genome assembly GCA_963575145.1 of Galago senegalensis. Taxonomy (NCBI): domain Eukaryota; kingdom Metazoa; phylum Chordata; class Mammalia; order Primates; family Galagidae; genus Galago; species Galago senegalensis. Next base: position 13,207 of record CAUYTI010027572.1, read on the forward strand.
GTTGCCAGCAACCTCACTTGCCTTAGTTTTTTCATTGTCAAGTATTGTGATTTGGGGTAGAAATCTCTAATGTTAATTCCACATTAATAATTCTATTTCTAAGTCATGCTCTGGGAGTCAGAGAAGGCTTTCTATTGGAGGAGCCATTTGAGAGTCATTATCAAGAGCATAGTGGGAGTTGGTGTGAGGCATTTTTGGCAAGGGCAGGATCAGAAGTGATGGTAATCTTGGTGTGTTCCCAGAACTTGGCCCGTGTTCCAGCAGCCATGTTAGTATTTGAACCCAAGAGTGCTCATCTCCAGGAATATTGAGAGGCAGCCTTACACTATATGGTGACAATTTAGCTGTGATCACTGTTGACCCCTTAGATCATTGGCCTTGGGTGGAAGTGGTTCTTTGTTTTTGCTCACTCTCTGCTGCTATCATGAGTAAAGCCTGATAAAGTAGACATGAGATATTATATATCTCCACCTACCCTATCCCCAAACCTTGCAATAACGTCAATAAATAAATAAATAAGTAAAACAGTGATTGTAGTAGGGTTGCAGATAATATTTATGAAGACTGCATTTTAAAAGGCGGTAACTTGACTATCACAACTCAAAATGTGTGAGCTTTGAGACAGCTGTTTCCATCATTTAATACTTGATTTCCCGGATGGGTTACATTACTCTAGAAACTATTCTTATGGGCTGGGCACAGTGGGTCATGCCTCTAATCTTAGCACTCTGGGAGGCTGAGGTAGGTGGATCCCTTGAGCTCAGAAGTTTGAGACCAGCCTGAGCAAGAGTGAGACCCCATCTTTACTAAAAATAGAAAAATTAGCTGGGTGTTGTGGTAGGGTCCTGTAGTCCCAGCTACTCTGGAGGCTGAGGCAAGAAAATTGCTCGAGCCAAGAGTTTCAGGTCATTGTGAGTTATGATGCTATGGCACTCTGCCAGGGGCAATAGAATGAGCCTCTGTATCACAAAAAAGAAAAAAGAAACAAAGAAACAAAGGAAAAGAGAAAGGAAGAAAGAGAGATTTTAGCATAATAGACAGTAATATGTGACCAAAGCAAATAATTAGGTAGAGTTATATACTAGTCTGCTCAGATTGACATAGCAAAATACTGTAATAGATCTTTATTTTCTTAATATATTGGAGGTGAGAGTTTAAGACCAAAGTGCCAGGAAGATTGGTTAGTGGTGAGGCCTCTGTTCCTGGCTTGCAGATGGCAGCCTTCTTACTGTGTCCCCATGTGACCTTTGGCCAATAAATGCAGAGAGAGAGAGCTCCAGGGTCTCTTCCCTCCCCTGCATGGCCCACTGCATTGTGTCTACTCTTATGACATTATTTAATCTTAATCACCTTTTTAAATCCTCATATATATTTGCATTGGGGGTTAGGGCTTCAACATATGAATGGAGGTGGGGCAGAATTCAGTCTTCAACAAGACAATGCAAAGCTTTAAGCATCACTTCATGCTAAGTATCATAGGGACCAGTTCACCAGAGCTTGCCATCTAAACTCTAAAATAGGATCTCAAAAGGCAGCAGGGTTCTGAAAATATCACCAAGGTGCTTAAATCTACTTCAAAGATGAGAAAGTTATCTTACATTCCAATTTCTTTTTTTTTCCCCCCTCGAAGCCTAGTGATTTTAAAATAGATTTGAAACCCAAGAAATTAGCACCTTCAATTTATTCCCAGAACAGGTACTTAATAAGTAGGGAAAATTAAAATTTTCCAGCCAGCTTGCCTTCGTGTTTTGTAACACATACCACTTTGGCTTCGGAGTAGTTTAAGTTGAATTAATCATTAGACTCTCTTCAGAGTTGGAAATTAGGTGGTATTTAAAGTAAGTTCCATTGTTAGTATAATCTGACACCTAAAATTTAGCCAGAAGCATACAGCCATGCATAAGCTTAAAACTCTGCATTTTTTTCTTTACTTTTTTTTTTTTTTTTTAAGAAAAACTTCACATGACAAGGATGATTCCAAGCTCAAGGCTTGGGCTGGAGATGAGCTGGGGAAACCAGCTCAGGAAATAAAACTCTCTTAGGAACACAGATTGCAGGGCGGGCAAGTAGGGCTTTTTACCCACTCTGTCAAGCTAAGGTTTCTTCCCTGAGATGTTTGATCAGACATAAAGCAACATAATGGTAAAATCACCCTCACTACCTCAATATGTCATCACCTGGCAATAAATGTGCAAATTTACAAATGACTGTGATTATCAAATCTGGCATCAGTGGTGACCCGTGTCTTTGTTTAACTCACCCCCTTATTATCTGCCCTGCTAGATGCACTTCCTCCTGGATGAGAGAGACAAAAGACAATGAGGGGAAAGGGGGCTCCTGCTACCCCCAAATGCCTGCCCCCCATTTGTGTGTTTAGAAATCACTTAGAACTAGGAAGATAGGTTTGGTTTATCCTGTATGATTTATTCAAAGGTGGCCTTATCCTGCCTCTGTTTCCAACAAGAATATTTAACATGATCAGCAAAGCCAAGCAATTACCTAGTAGGAGGGAAGCCTGACACTTTCTCAAGAATGTTTAAGTATATGCCACATTTTCCCCAAATCATAGACATGAATTTGGGAGAAAACTGTTGACTTTTAGGGAATAGCTGGATATTCAACCTTACTCAGCATTCTAAAGCATTTGATGTATGTTATGTAGTTTTTAAAATTTCTATTTGATCATCTATGTTGCCACCATGTATCCAGTTCAATGAATAAAGAAAGAATTCTTCATTTAATGATGATGGGACTTCTCCAGAAATGCCAAAGCTAATCATGGATACAACCCTTGGATGTTATCAAAGGGGAATTACTGTCAGGCCTCTCTGGGTCTGTGTTCTGATCCTGAGCAGACTGCTTGCCAAATACGCTGGCTCTAGGGTCAGAGACTATTTGTCTTTTTAGGTGAGGGCAGACTGGACAGCAGGAATATGATTGGCCCCCTCTGGTGACACACTGCTGCCCACATCACCTGTGGGCATTCAGCCATCTGGGACCCTTTGCATTTTCTCTTTGTGTCCTGCAGTCCTTGCCTGGGAGAGGGGGTAGGCATTTTTCTGTTGCAAATCTTTGTTTGTACAAGGCAAGGATTCCAACAGAGGGATACTTGTGCCTCAGGCTGGCAATGGGAATATTAGGGCATCCCAGACAAGAATGTTTATTTCAACAGAAACCACCGCAATGGAATGGCACCCATGCTGGACTCTGTGTTCCTTGAAAGCATTGTGATGTCATGGACTTTATTCACTTTCCGCTTTTCTCCTTTATGTAATTCACTCACCCATTCAATACGATCCCTGCTAGGTTCTGGGACCAGGATTTTTAACATGCTGGAGAAAAGACCTGCCTTCCTGAAGCTTTTGCATTGTTGGCAGTATTGACATTTTACACCAACAAATGTTTTGTGGGAGGGGAGGAGGACTGCCCTGTGTGTTGTGGGATGTATCACAGCATCTCTGGCCTTTGCCCACTAGTGGTAACCCTTCTTTGCAAGTTGTGACAACTAAGTATGTCTTCAGACTTTGCCAGGCGAGGGTAGGAGCAAAATTGCCCTTCACTGAACTAGGCTGAAATACAGAGAAACTAACAAATCCAAAGTGTGTGTGTGTGAAAGTGTATCTGGATGTTATAACAAGTCCCACTAAGGAATTAACATGGCACTCGGGGAGAGAAAAAGTCAGAGAGTGGATCAAATTTAGGTTAGGTGGTTAGGGACCATCATATTTAAAATGAGTCCTAAAGAAGATAGCTGAATACAGGTATTCAAAGAGGGTTGAAGAATGCACAGCCCTACAGGAGGACAGACCAAATTGGGGAACTAAGAAGGCTTAAGTAAGTGGAGGGGCTAGAGGCAGCTGCAGGTCTCACCATGAAAGGAATGGGGACTTTGTTGTAAGGATGGTGGGAAAATTTTGGAGAATTTTACATTTTAAGAACAACAGTTTTCCCTCCATCGTATAGAGCCTGTATGGAAGGGAGTAGGGATGAGTTCCCATCATTACTCTAATCTACTGTGTGATAATAATGTACAATTTGCATGTTTGCCTTAGCTAGCTACCTGTGGGGGGTACACAAAATGGAAAGGAATAGAGAACAAAGGATACTGTCCAAGGACCTCATCAATATGGGGAAATTGATTTGCAGTAAAACAAAATCCTAAAATATTATTTAAAATGAAATATCAATATACACAGTTAGAATGGCTCACTGGTAAAAAGACATGGCAATATTCCTCTGGGAATATTTTCTAATCTGTAAAATGGGAGACCAAAATAAAATGTATTTTTCATGAATTAATGTATGTCGAGCTAATTAAGTGATACTTTATTGTAACAATGGGCACAAATGCCTCAAATGATAGTTATAACTTATTTGTTTTAATGACTGTTATCAAGAACAATAGCATGGACCTCCTCTGAATTCCTCAAATCCACCCACTCTTTCTGGCCACCATCGCCCAACAAACAATTTCCCAGTTGGACTTCACATGAAAGTTTGAATTAAGTTCATTTTAAACATTTTTTTAAAAGATCCCCCTGCAAGTTTATAACAGAACAAATAAACCCTTCAGTGGAGCACTTTCACTTCTTAACGTCATGTGTAGTGTTAATTGCCTGTCGAGTTTTACAGAATGGCCCTAAAAACTGTAGACTGAAACGGATTATATTGCAGATAGAGACACAATCAAAATGGAACTGTGTTCTGATGACTCATCCAGAGTAAGTAGAAGCCAGCAGTCATTCTCCCTCAGACATGGATGGCTACCTAGGATGAGGAAGGCACATGCTATCAAATGCTTGGATGTGATGGGCATTAACATCTAGAAATGGCCGAGTGGTGGTAGAGACATGCATTCCCAAGATCATCACGGGACTGAAGTGAGAATCCCTGGAGACATTTTGCCAATGATGGCATACGCTCCTGGGCACTGCCCATGTGCCAGGGGCTGCACATGATGCTGTTACTCATTCAATGCTATCCCAACAAGACGATGTGGGTATTATTGTCATCCTCGTTTTATAAATGGGGAAACCAAGGAACTGGAGAAATTTAGTAATTTGTCCCAAGATGCATAAATAGCAAGTGATACAGGCAGAATATGAAATTAGGTGTTTTTATTCCACAGTGTCTGCTTACCCATTAAAATATGCTGCCACAAATTAGGAGGATGGGAGAGGGACTAACCGAGATGGAAAGAAGCCCAGTGAGGCTGGTGTGCACAGCCAGGTGTGTTTAGAAAAAGAAGGATGTTTCAGAGTGGGGAGGAAGGAAAGCAGAATTATTACAGCCCTCAGTACTGAAGCCTTTCTATCTTGCACTTCCCCTGAAAGCTTCTAAAGACCAAGCCAAATTAGTTTTTATTTTATCTGTTGTGCTCAACAGCCTATCAGGAAATGCTGACACAAATTTTTAAAATGATCATTGATGTTCTTCCCCACAAGGCATTCCTATTATTTTATTTCTTTTTGTATACCACGTGGTCTATCAACAAGACCCTTTCAAGCTGACCTTTTATTCTTTCTTTTTTTTTCTTTGCTTCTTTGGTTACAGCTCATTCTCATCAACCTAATTACATTCCAATAAATAGAGCTCTTTCTTAATTAGCAGTGTCCTAGTCCTTGACCTTGGGGGTGTACATACAACAATAGACTGCCAACAGCTTAAAGAAAATATTACAATTTCTCTTATGTGCAATGCTTGCCTTTTGTTCACAATCTCATTTCATCTGGAATAAAATCACGTAATGTGGAAATTCCAACACTGCACTTAGCCCCTGCTATTGTACCCAAATGCCCATTTCCTCCTTCCCTTCCTTCCACATACAGAGTTAGCACCTGATCTGGCTCATTAAGTAATAGCAATGCAAAAGAAGTAGTAGGTTTCTACTTAGTGTAGTACAACTAATTTTATCCTAGTAAGGTTACCTCACTCAGGCAGTTTACTAAACCCCTCATCTGTTCACCACAAATAACTGCTCATTAATCAACTTAATTGTCACCTATCATCTCATTCTTTCAGTCTGAAGCCTGTTTCCTAAACAAATAGCAAGAAAAAACATTAACAAGTCTTTTTCCTATTTATGGGAAAAACATTTCCCAGATATATGAAGGCATATACCATAGAACATATTGTCAAATTTTCACTAAGAATGGAAATGATTAGAATTCAATTTTACATTTTTCTTCCCCAAAGAAATCTGCAGATATTTCACATTTACTGGTACTGTGGCCAGATTTTGAATACTCTTTCCACAAAAGGCAATAGATTATAGGAAATACAAAAGCTCTCTCAAAGAGCATAATCTAATGATACTGAGAAAAACGTTCTTCCGGAAGATAAGTGGTGCTAACCACGGGTGTACATCAATCAGTGCTGCCCAGGGGAATGCTCTGTGATGGCAGAACGTCCCACCTCTGCCCCGCCCAATATGGCAGCCACCATCTTGTGTGAATATTGAGAACGTGAGACCAGATTGGTGGGACTGAGGAATGAGCTACTTAATTTTAATCAATTTAAAATTATACTTGACAGTTTACATGTGGCTAGTGACTACCATCTAGGACAGCACAGCTATAGATAGTGTCCTGGAATAAAAAGTAAGAGGAAGAAATTGAGAACTTGTAACTCCTAAGGCAACAACTGGCAGTGAGTAGATGGGACTTGAAAATCCTGAAAAATGAACTCAACATGAACATGGATTAAATCCTATGTCTGAAGAAAATCTTGGCTGAAATCAAGCAGAACTTGAAGGGTGTTAAATGTTGTGTCCATTTCATCAAGAACTTTGAAACATGGGGCTGTCACACCAGTCTAACTCTTTAACAAAATGGCAGCTTTAATTAACTTTTCAAGATGATATCGTCACTAGTGTTTAAGATGAAATTCACTACTTATCCACTGAAAGCTAAAGACGACCCTGCTGCCTTTGCCTGTAGCATCCTCAGTATATAATTACTTCCATCTTTGTTGGAAATTGTTCACACTGATCCTTTATATAACACTGTTCTGCTCCCAAGCCAGACTTGCTACAAATCTTTACAAGCTAATTCATGTTGCCACAAAAAGTATGTCTAATTTATTCATCACTTTGAAAATAGGCCACATTATTAAAATAAGCAAATTTTAGAAGAGAAGTTTCTTCAAAATAGATTTATGGCAAATTTTAACTATAGGATTTACATCTTGATGCATGCTTATGTTTTGCCAGAATTGGGTCCACTAACTAGGCTAACTCCTTTTTCATTCTCCAAGATTCAACTTGAGCTTCAATTTATTTGTGATGTCTTTTTTTTTTTTGAACTTCCCTTCTCAGGCCCCAGACTCTCCATCAGTTCTTGTCTCTCTCCCTTGCTAGACTTCAGCCAAATGAAAACAAGGTTTCTGTCTTGTTTCCCTGAGCATTTAATGGCCCGCTGTCAATTTCTAGAGAATTAGTACATGTTCGGTCTAAAAGGTGTAAGAAGAGCAGGCTGAGAACAACTCCATGAGAAGATGGTAGAAAAATTCTAAGGGTCAAGTAAGAAGCTGGGTTCTGTCTGTCAACAGCAGGATAGCAACTGGAGAGTTAGACCATGTGGGTTCCTATAAATCTTCTGTAGGAGTTTTTCATTAAGGGATATGCAGTAGACCTCTGACCTTAACGATAGAAATGCTTAGATGCTTTAGAGCAGTGGTTCTCAACCTGTGGGTTGTGACCCATAGGAACTGTATTAAAGGGCCACGGCATTAGGAAGGTTGAGAACCACTGCTTTAGAGAGTCTTCTAATCCCAGACATACTTTTAGTATGAAATTCTTCCCCATAGTGTGTGTGTGTAGATATAGAGTTCTGATGACACGAATGTATCTTACAGAAGCTATAGGTTTTAGTAGATAGAATGTCTAGTGCTTTCAGGATTTGCCAAAATCCTTAACTGGTGGGCAGCTTGAGATAGGGCTGGCCATTTTGCCACAGTGCAGTGTTGAATCTTGGTCACTTACTGGTTGGGGCATGGTGAGTCGTCCATGAACTATTGCAGAACAGTCAAGGATCCTGGCAAATCCTGAAAGCACTGGGCATTCTATTTATAAAAACTGATGGTAGCCATAAGATACAATTGTTTCCTCAAAGAGAACATCCTAAAGCAGTCTTTCCCCTTAATTATGGAGACAGCCCTTTACTTACTGATCATGGCGTGGCAGAACTCCAAGGACTTGTGATATCCCAAACTTTTGGTCCATTTTTTTTTTCAAGTGGCATGAAAAGAATAGTTAAACAAAATAAGAGCATACAGTGAGTGATTAGGAAGAATATTTGCGGACATGCCTCCTTTAAACAAGAAGACGCAAACTCCTAAAATGTCTGTATTAGAAGGTGACTTGATCAAAATATGTTTCATTATAAAAATTGATCACATGAAGCCAGCCACTGAGTCAAGGAACAGGAGGCTTTCTGTTGTTGCTGTTGGGCAACTTTCTCTGAGGATGGCAAGTCTGAGGTGACAGGCAGCACCTCCTATTACAAAGTCAACCAGGCATGAAGCTGCCATAAAGTTCCAGGAGAAATCAATGGAAAAACAGAATTTGGTTTACTGAAATTCTCTCTAACATGGCTTTGTAGGAGCCTATCATCTGCTCGGTAAAGAGGAAGTATACCTGTTTGAAACATGTCAGGAAGTCATTTGACACAAACATATCTCCCTGGGGTCACCCTGAACTGTAGTGTTGCCCTGTCACTGAAGCATTTGAACTTGAGGCAGAAATGGCAGTGACAGACAGTGAAATGTCAGCAGTGGGCTCAAAGGCACAGAGGGGCAGGCTGTGTTTCCAAGCAGCCTCTCCCACGGGAACCTCCTCAGCATTCTTCTGTACACATGGGTGGCAGTCAGAGACCCTGCTCTGACAATTCCAACCTTGACCTCATCAGATACAGAAAGCTGTGTTTGCCCCCTACAGAGACCACAGTGTCCCAGTATCAAGTATCCTTGATCAAAGCATGGTAACTTCTCTCTGGCATATTCAAGAGCATCAAGACAAAGATAAGAAACCAAGAGAAAGAACATCCTCCTGAGAGGTTATTCAGTCGTGAGTTTGACAATTATCTACTCCTTCCTCAAATATTTCCACATTTCCTTACTGTAATCAGCCCACACTCCTTTGAGGGCAAAAAAGGTCAAGTTCCAGAATTACAAATTAATCTTTGCAAAGATTAATCTGCCTTTGAAATGTCCTGGGAACACATCCAATGATGGGGAATCAGAAGCTCCACAAAATACAGGAACTGCTCCACAATGAATGGGATAACAACTAATCCCTCTTACTCCATAATTTGCCGTTTATAATGCATTGTGACATCAATTAATTTAGTTGATACTCAAAATAATTCTCTAAGGGGGATATCATTAGCCTATTTTTCAGAAGAGGAGGCTAACTCTTAGATGTAAAAGATGCTCAAGATCCAATTTGAGGATAATAAAGGATTCCCACCATGGTCTCCAGATTCCTACAGCCCACACAAAACCCATCCTAATACTACCATGCCTCCATCTGAGAGCAACTCGTTTCTTTCTGAGCAAAAAATTGAACCTAGTGTTTGGCTGTCTCCATTCTTCTGAGATTTTGCATGCCATTGCCACTGAGTTTGGACTATTTCCTTAATCATTATGGAAGGTCCTGTCAGGTTTCGCTCTTTGAAGAAGTGTTTGTATTGCCTTGCAGCATTTGATAATTGAGTCGTCCTCATGTCAAGAGGGAGAAGAGCTCAAGGAAGACAATGTGGAAAGGCAATGTTGTTTGCTTCCTGAATTGGTTGTGTCCAAGGGCTCGGTCAAAAGAAATGGAGGGGGCTGGGTGTGGTGGCTCATGCTTATAATCCTAGGACTCTGGGATGCTGAGGCAGGTGGATCACTTGAGCTTAGGGGTTTGAGACCAGCCTGAGAAAGAGCAACACCCCCTCTCTACTAAAAATAGAAAAACTAGCCAGGCATTTTGGTGGGTATCTATCTATAGTTTCAACTACTTAGGAGGTTGAGGCAACGGGTTCACTTGAGTCCAAGTTTGAGGTTGCCATGAGCTATCACACCACAGCACTCTACCCAGGGCAACAGAGTAAGACTCTGTACCCATGTCCTAAAAAAGAAAGAAAAAAATGAAGGAGAGGAAAGAGCTAATGATTTGGTGGCAGAATCTCTCAAAAGCCTCTGTTCTTAATTTCTCAGCTTTGCCAGCTGTTGAGTGTGTATCTGAAATGTGCATACAAGCTTGCTGAGGTTTTTCTCTAATTTAGGGTTCCTAACATCCTCTCACAAGCCTGGTTTCATGCTGGCGTCTCCTAATTTGAAGACTCATCTTAACCGTCATGCCTAGAAACGTTGACCTGTGTGCCTCCCTCCCCTCCCACATCTAGACAACTCAAGACAATCCTACACAGCGTGTATGAAATATGGTACTTCTCCCCATTCCTTAGCCTTCAGTCAATAGGTCCAGGACCAAAGTCTTGCTTTAGAAATTCTAGCAGCTTCCTAACTCAGTTCGGCCAACCTCTCTCCCTATACCTATGTATGAGACATGCTATGGCCACACACATCTTGCTCAAGGGACAGCTGCAGTCATATCTTTCTCTCGCCAGAAGCACTTCCTGGCTCCCATTTGCCTACTGTTCTAAGAGTGAGTCCCCAAGCTACCCTCCAGCCTCCCACTGCTGTATCACAAGCATTACTTTCACCCCTGCCCTCAGTGCTCAGGCTCACTTACTGAGTCTTCTGTGAGTATTCACTAGTCTTTGTTTTCCTCCTTCCCAGAGAAGTGTTATTTTGTTAAACACTATTCATATTTCAAGACCATTTAAATATCACCACCTTTTATACCCTTATAAGTTTCCCTCATGCTACTCCTTCCTTTTAGCTATTACAATCATTTTTTAATTAGTGATTATATATATATATGTATTTTTCTTTTTTTTTTTTTTTTTTTTTTTTTTTTTTAAA
>CAUYTI010027575.1:0-16199 GCA_963575145.1 Galago senegalensis
TTTTTTTGTTTGTTTGTTTGTTTGAGACGGAGCCTCAAGCTATCCCCCTGGGTAGAGTGCCATGGCATCATGCTCACAGCAACCTCCAACTCCTGAGCTCAAGCGAGTCTCCTGCCTCAGCCTCCCAAGTAGCTGGGACTATAGGCGCCCGCCACAACACCCGGCCATTTTTAGGTTGCAGCCATCATTGTTGTTTGGTGGGCCCGGGCTGGGGATTTGAACCTGCCACCTTAGGTGTATGTGGCTGGCGCCTTAGCCGCTTGAGCCACAGGCGCTGAGCCTGTTTGGTTGTTTCTTACTAATTTGCTTGAGTTCTTTGTGGATTCCGGTTATCAGCCCTTTGTCATATGTAAAGTATGCAAATATTTCCTCCCATTCTGTGGGGTGTCTGTTTGCTCTTAGATTGTGTTGGTGGCTGTACAGAAGCTTTTTAATTTAATCAGGTCCCATTTAATTGATTTTGTTGCTGTGGTTGCCTTTGAGGTCTTCATGAATTCTTTGATTAGGCTAATATCTATAATAGTTTTTCTGGTATTTTCTTCTCTGATTCCCACAGTGTGTGATACCATACCCAATAGGTGTGTTCTTTTTTTTTTTTTTTAACTGAAATTCTTTTCTTTTCTTTTCTTTTTTTTCCAGAAACCTTTCAGGGAATTTGTTTTCTTCATTATCTCAAGGAACTTTTGATTATCTTGGCTCATTACGGTCTTTGTAAGTAACAACTTTCTCTCCTGGTTTGATTGTCATAACCTTGTTTTTGAAAATTAAAAAAAATTTATTATATGGTTTGGGGAAGTCAAATTCATTTGCAAAAACTAGACTCTCACTTGAGAGCCACCATTCCCGTGGAGAAACATTCATTAAACCTTAATAATGCTTTTCAGAATAGGATTACTATTTTCTCCTTAGAATGCTATAATCTGTGTTTAGAGTAAATAAATTGGTAACTCTTTGACTTTGTTTTCAAATCAGAAAATGTTTTGTAGTTCTACTAATAAAATCCTAACGAAGAAAATATCCCTTCATGTGAAGAATGTGTAGTAAGGATACTTTATACTTTAGAGGTTAAATTTTATCCTGTAACCCCTGGCTCCAAATCAAATTCACAATTGATTGCTGATATGTCCACAGATGTTATTTAGAATGGCTGCTTTGTGAAACCAGTGTAAGATCTTAATTTGCACAGTTCTCTATAGCTTTAGAATCATTTTTATTTATTTATTTATTTATTTTTGCAGTTTTTGGCCGGGGCTGGGTTTGAACCCACCACCTCCAGCATCTGGGGCTGCCGCCTTACTCCTTTGAGCCACAGGCACCACCCCATTTGTTTTTTAATACCGTTTTCTTAACTGGGAAATTGCATGAGAGTTACTTTTAAAAGTAACTATTTTCAGATAAAACTTACTAGAGCTCAGACTTAAGTTATACTACTTTTATTGGAATTGCGTTGAATACAATGTTTTTAAAATTTCCTTCAAGTAATCCTTGAGATTTTCTTTTTCCAGGGAATTCTTAAGCAGGTTGCTGTTTATTGCCTGCTGACTTCTCCCCTCCTCTCTGTTCCTTTCCCCTTCCTGTCATTTCAGTCTTACTGTGGGGTTTCCCCTGGGACTCAGCTAGCAGGCCCGGCTCCCACCTCCCTCCCTACAGTGGTGACAGGCATCCCTGTGCACTTGCCCCGTCACATTGGCTGGGACTCTGCCTGTTCTGTGTTTTTAGCGCCACCACTGTTCTTACCCAGAAGGCTGCTTTTGAGCGGGAGCATCTCCTTTGACTAGGGTGACCAGATTTTAACATTTGTAAAGTGGGACAACATGGGGGGGCAGGGGACAGGGCAGGGCAGGGCAGGGCCTGACAACAATGCAAACTTTGATAAGCAGTTCTCAATAATCACTTCTCAACAATTATTTGTTATATAGTTTAACATTATAAAATTAACAAAAATAATATAAAACTCATATTTGGGCAAAATAGCCAGCTGTAAACCGTATATTCCCTTCCTGTTCTCCTGCCTGTTCCTGCATTCTTAACAAAAATCGGGACTTTTTTAAAACGCTGCAGGAGGCGGGACAATTTGTTCAAAAGTGGGACTGTCCCACCAAAAGTGGAACGTCTGGTCACCCTACCTTTGACATGTTTACTGAGCCTAAATCAGCCTTCTGGGAAGACTGGGAAATAAAAGACTGCAAAGGATAATCTCGCATTGAGATCTTGCATAGCAGGAATGTGGGAATATTTTTATCCAAAAAGGAGGGGAAATTGCCAGTGGTCTTATCTGCTGCTGTCGTGAACTGACCAGAAGGTGGTGCTTCGCAAGGAGAAGTCAGTCAGGTCATCCTGGTATTGTTTTTAAATTTATTTTCTCTTTGCTGTAATCTATGGCAACCCCTTCCTTTTTTTTTGATTCCTGCCAAATGAACAAGGTAAACCCTGAAGCAGCACACTGACTGTGATAGAGACCTACACAGTTAGATTTGATGTTTGCACTTTGGTTTTTGTTTTTTTGTTATTGTTGTTGAGAGTCTCACTTTGTCGCCTTTGGTAGAGTGCTGTGGCATCAGAGCTCACAGCAATCTCAAACTCCTGGGCTCAAGTGATCCCCTTGCCTCAGCCTCCCATGTAGCTGGGACTATAGGTGCTCACCAACAATGCCTGGCTAGTTTTTCTATTTTTTTAGTGGACACAGAGTCTTGCTCTTGCTCAGGCTGGCCTTGAATTACTGACCTGAGGCAATCCACCTGCCTTGGCCTCCCAGAATTCTGGGAGTACAGGCATGTGATTTATTTTTATAGAACGTGTTACATTCTATTTTAGTTATCCTATATTTATGTTTTGTTTCCCCTGTTATATGATATCCTCTGGTTGACAGGGGCAGCTCTTCTATTCAGTTTTATTAACTGGACTTAACATAATGGGTGGTCCAAGCCTAGTAATATCAGTATTTAAAAGGTTATTGTGCATAGATCTGAGCTCTGCTTATCGTTTTCTCACATTCAAGTGCCAAATTATTTCCTTGTATAAAGAAAATTTCCCACTTTCTTTTATGTTAAGTAGGAGATTTTTTTTTTTTTTTTGAGACAGAGTCTCATTATGTCATCCTTGGTAGAGTGCTGTGGCGTAACAGCTCACAGCAACCTCAAACTCTTGTGTTTAAGTGATTCTCTTGCCTCAGCCTCCCAAGTAGCTGGGACTACAGGCGCCTGCCACAATGCCTGGCTATGTTTTTTTTTTTTTTTTCCTGTTGTCTTTGTTGTTTAGCAGGCCTGGCCAGATTCGAACCTGCCAGCCTCAGTGTATGTGGGCAGTGCCCTAACCACTGAGCTACGGGTGCTGAGCCAGTAGGAGATATTTTTGATTTGTTGTGTCTTTATCTCTTAAATTTATAAATATATAATGGTGTCACTTGATGCACAGCAGAAAAGTATCTGAAACAGTCTCCACCCCTGGTGAGCTCAGGATCTAGTTAGGCATATAGAATATAATCATATGGTATAGTCCTATTTTGCTTTAAGTTGTTGTTTTCCTGCCAAAATCAACAACGTTTGTAGACACTTAGACCAAGAACACGGCAGTGATGCTGAAAAGTCGGGGGAATGCTTAAAGATCTAGCAGTAATGCCCTACACTTAAAGATAAATGGGTAGAAGCTTGATAGAAAGGAAGGGATTTGGTGTTCCACCACCCTGAGCTTTAGGAGCTTGCTGCACAGAAGAGGGATGTCTGACGAGGAGTCTTTGTTTGCACACCAGCTTTGATGCAAAGCAGAGTCCAGAGTCGGTGGGGAACAGCTTCGGGCCCCGGGCTCTGCGTGCACGTCAGCTTCTCAGAAAGGAGAGTGGCCGCAGCTGCATGGCAGGCCTGGGGAGGGTGGCGGCATAAACCACTAGAAAGCAAAGGTGCGGTTTCATTTCATTCACTGGACTCCGTTAATTTGTATCCCTTTGTTAAACAGAGAGTTCCAGACTGAGTATCTTTTGTGTGACTGTAACATCCTGTGGATGCATCGCTGGGTAAAGGAGAGGAACGTCACGGTCAGGGACACCAGGTGTGTTTATCCCAAGTCACTGCAGGCCCAGCCAGTCACGGGCGTGAAGCAGGAGCTCTTGACGTGCGGTAAGGGGGACACCCAAGTGGAGGAAGTGCTTCTCGGGTTTTCACTCGCTGCTGTGTTTTTCTTGGCAAACTGTAAAGTTCTCTTTACGTTGAACGGATCTGGAGTAATCTCTGCGGATTTGATAACACTTAGTTTATGCCAACAGCTGGATTAAAAAGGAACTTTTTTTTTTTTTTTTTGGAGTGGTCTTTAAGGTATCTGTTTTTAGGTTCTGAATACCTTTCCATCTGCAAACTGACTTTAAAAAACAAAATAGATCTTCATGTTTTCTATCCATTGGCAAATTAGTAATTGGTTGATTATCATAAAATCGTAGGATGCACACATAGCTTTTTGATGCATAGTTCAGCAATATGGGTCAGTGTTCTTTAAAGATTTGATCAAATTAGATCCACTAATTCTAAGGAGGTAAGCCTTAGAAAATGATCAGCTCGGTATGTAAATCTTCGGATTTTATATGTAAGCATATCCTAAATCCTTGAAAATAGAGTATCGCCTTAGTTACTTGCAACACATCCATTCAATGAATGTAACTGTTGAAAATTGATTTTAAAGACGATCTGAAGACATGAGGGAAATGACGTGCTATGTGTTAAATGAAAAACAAATTAAAAAGGCACAAAGACCCTACAGATCAAAAATAAAGTCCTAGAACGGTGGAGGGAGATCGATCCCAGTTTAGTCTTTATGTTTGGAAATTAAGAGTCCTATTAAGAGTCCTATCTTTCCATTGCTCTTTTTTATCATTTTTATTATTACTGTTGTTTCATGAGTAAAAAATACTCATTGGATAAAAATTAAGATTGATGAAAAGCAATGAATTAACAGCAAAGAAACACAGCTCATGTTTTATGTTCTTACCACTCGTGAGTAGCTAATGTTAAGTGCTTTATGTATTATCTTTTGGACCTCTTTCCTGTATTTCATCAAACTACAATCATATCTTATAATCTTTTTGAAGTTAAAATAGTGTAAACTTATATTTTCTTCCATTTAAAATAGGTGGCTGTCAATCCATTGCATAGCCATAGCCATAATTTAACAACAACTCTCTTACTGTAAATTTAGGTTGTTACAAATTTTACTCTGGAAATACTGGAATGAAAAATTTCGTATATTCTTTTTTTGCCTATTTGCTACTTAGTCTTTAGGATACTGCTTACTAAATGTAGGATTTTTGTGTTAGACAGCTGGACTAAAAATGTAAAGGCGTGTAATGGCCAGTGGTATTTATGTACATTTTTACATAGGTATTCAAATTGTCTTATTTTTCACTAGAAGGAAATACATCACTTTCAAAAAAGTGCTTATAGCATATGGACTTTAAAAAGATTTTTTGCTTTCTTCTTTAAATGTTATAAATTTTCTGCAATGAATATACATTACCTTTAAAAGCAGAAACCAGTGTGTTAATCAAAGGTAATATAAACTCCAGAATGCATTGTAAATTAGATATCAGCGTTCACTCCTCACAGATTCCATTCTCTAGATTTAAATATAATTTTTACAACCCGTTCTTTAGTTCCTGTCTGTGATCTTGTGATAGTCTTGTGGTACAACCAAAAGGAGTAGCTCTGACTGTCAAATCTGAGTAGGCAATGGTTTCAACGTAATTCTGCTTTATTTATTTATTTTTTCATTTTTGACCTACTTAACTCAGTAGCAGCCTGTTGGTATCAGCATTGGCATTCTGGTCACTGAAGAATATTTGTTTTTCTAGTTTTATAGTTTTATGTAGAATTTGTGTAACTTTTTTTTTTTTTTTTTTGGGCCGGGGCTGGGTTTGAACCCACCACCTCCAGTATATAGGGCTGGCGCCCTACTCCTTTGAGCCACAGACGCTGCCCAAATTTCTGTACCTTTTCACTGTGGGGCATGGGGATGATACGGTCTCTGGACTGAATCTCTGCTTCCCTGTGTCTAGATCCTCCCCTGGAACTGCCCTCTTTCTACATGAGCCCGTCTCACCGGCAGGTGGTCTTTGAAGGAGACAGCCTTCCCTTCCAGTGCATGGCCTCCTACATCGACCAGGACATGCAGGTGCTCTGGTACCAGGACGGGCGAATAGTTGAGACTGATGAGTCCCAAGGGATCTTTGTGGAAAAGAACATGATCCACAACTGCTCCTTAATTGCAAGGTACGTTTTGGCTGACATCGTTACTTGTACATGTTGAATCCCTTCCTTGAGTCCAAATTGGGGGCCTTGAAAAGTCCTGGAAAAATTTATTCCGGTAACTACTGTTAGATATTGAAAGTGGCACACCTCTTGGGGGCAGGACACAACTAGAAGAGGGACTTTACAGGGGCAAGCAGTGTAACCTAGTTCTTGGTCCCTCAGTGAACCCCCAACAATAAAGAAAAAAAGTGGAAAGCTGGATACTAACTTCTTTTTCTTAATTGAACACTATTTTAAATGTGCTGTTATTGAATCATAGAAGCAAACCTGGGCTAAATTTTTGTTATGCTCAATTAAAGGGAAGAAAAATGCTAAAGCTTGTGAAGATGAAGTATTTGGATGCTCATTTCATAGGTGTTAGAATATGAATCCTGGAGTGTGTGTGTCTGCCGTTTATAATCTGTCCTTCATATCTGAGAGTGTTAAGTAATAGTAATCGAAGTCTTAATTCACTTCCAAAAAAAAAAAAGAAAGTGTTGCTAAAAGAAAAGAAAAAGGTATGAAGATTTCGAGATTTAAAGGAGAAAGATGTAGCTTCAGTTTCATCTTCTGAGAAAATCTTATACCCTTGATTCCTTTGTGGGTGCCGTCCTTTGAGATGCTGGGTTTTGGACAGTTAACTTGGTACCAAGCAAGTACTATGTGTGTGAGTCCTTGTCAGACAAGACGTGAATGTTATTATCTGATCTGAATCTGAACTTGCATTAATTTTGAAGTGTCCCAGCAGGCACACATATCCCATTTGGAAGTAGTGTGGTAATTTAAGAATGCAGTAAAAATTTTATTTAAAATATATGTGTGTTATTTTTTCAAATGGCTTCTAAGATATCAGGATATAGGGACACGGTTTGGGAATTTGATAATGGGAACCACCATATTTTTTTGTCTGTTTTCAGTCAAGAAACCTTGAAAAGGTGAAAAGACCAACGAACTGAGAAAGTTTATGAACCTCTGAATTAAGGAATGATTTTTTTTTTTTTGTGGTTTCTGGCTGGGGCTGGATTTGAACCTGCCACCTCCAGCATGTGGGGCCAGCGCCTTACTCCTTTGAGCCGCAGGCGCCACCCAGGAATGATTTTTGTGACCAAAATTATTTGTATAGTTCAGTAAGTAGTTTATAAAGGAGACTGACAACTTTCTGGTTATTTAAAGTCAAACTGTTTTTTTGTGTCACTCATTCTTGAAAATATTAATTACAATGCATTGATTTATTTTCCCAACCTAATTAGTAAAGACAATAAACATTTTCTTTGATTCAAAATATAAAAGTGTCTCAAGTCTTTATTAGAAAATTTTCTGTACCCATTAGTGATATAGAAGACTTGGACAAATGTGTGTTAACTTCATGACATAATTTTGTAAGTTAATTAAAATGATACATCCTTTTTGTCTAATTATTTCTTATCATTTGTGTCTACATAACAGCAAAGCCTAATGGGTCACGTGGGGGGAATAAAGGTTAATTGAAGGCTCTGGTATTTGCTCCTTAATTAATAGGTTGTTATATTAAGGAATTATGATTTCATCTTGAAAATTGAATTTACTGACAGCTATTTAGAAGTACAGCCCTTTTATAAATTGAAATATACCTTCACATGGAAACTTCCTTTTGTAAAAGTATTGACGGGTAATTCACTGAATCTTTTTTTATAGATTTAACCGGTTGTTTGAGGTATAACAAACGATCGTCTTTCCACAAAATATTTTACATTAAATATTTTTTTAATTATATGCTTTGTAACAGTATTCTCCTTTCTTCATGCTTGAATGTTTTCCTCAGAATCTGTGAAAAGGGAGATGTGACTTGGAAGGTTCTCCAAGTTTTACTGATGTTTCTGCCTTTGGGCCGGCCATTCCTGTGCCCTGCAGGGCTCTGCTCTCCCTGTGTCTGGAAGGAGAATTTGCACGCATTATGGACCACTGCAATTTATTAATACTTCTCTCATCACGCTGGTCATTTATTGGGAGGATCCCTTTCCTTATTTGTCTTGATTTTCTACTCAAGGACTGGAAAGGGGGGGTCATTGTGTTATTTTTCTTATCTAGCAAATGCTGGGCACTCAGTGTGCAGTCAGACGCATTTGCTAAATGAAAGCTTGAAGCCCACCCTGTCTCTCTTTTTGCCTAATCATATTTTTCCTCTTTTTAAAATCTTTCCTCATGCAGTGCCTTAACCATTTCTAATATTCAGGCTGGATCTACTGGAAATTGGGGCTGTCATGTCCAGACCAAACGTGGGAACAATACAAGGACTGTGGACATTGTGGTGTTAGAGAGCTCTGCGCAGTACTGTCCCCCGGAGAGGGTGGTGAACAACAGAGGGGACTTCAGGTCAGTGACGTGCGCACACAGCTGGCCTCCCGTCCTCAGGGACAGGATTTCGAGCTGTATATATATACACAGACGGATATGTCCTTACGTGTCTGAGGACTGCCCTTTAGAATGACATCGCCATACAGGGAAATGAAAAAATAAAATAAAAGACATCTGAGCAGTGACTTAGACCTTTTGATTTAAGAGTTTCTGAAAGCAAAGTCATTTTTAACGCATGGTTTTCTTGTACAAGTTAAAAACTAGGGAGGCATTTTGGATATTCTGCTAAAAAAGTACAAACTGCAGACAGGTTAACGGTACTTTCTGTTTCTCCAGCGTCTCTTTAGTGAGGGAACTTTGGAAGGTTTCATTGCCAAGTCCCATGTACTTGTGGCTTTGCTTTTAGGAGAAATAGATCACTAATTTTCTTTCCCCTTTTAGTTCTTTAATTAAGCAAGAAGGACTTTGGGAAATGAAAGGCGGGGGTAGCCTAGATCTGGGGAAACCATTGGGTTCCTGGGTGAGTTTTCTGAACTCTGTTAAAACAAACAGAATGAGTTATTTTTTCCTTTAAGTAGAAAATTTAGACTATGTGAGAGGTAAGAACTTTGGCTTTAGACTCACCTCACTTTCAAAGTTGTTTTAAAACCTCTTTATTATTTCTCAGGGATTTTAATAATGAGCGCATAGTTGGTATAAACAAATATATTTCCTAAAGCACCATAAAGATCATTTAATACCCAATTTACAGCCTGGGCTGGGTGATTTGTTGCTTCCTGCCTGTAACCCAGTGTTTCAAGGGCGGTGAAACCGTTTGGTGTGAATCTTTCAAATCGCAGGTGAAGAAGCAATAGTAACTTCATTAGCTTGGCAAGTTTGTCACTGCTATTTTTTTGTCCTTAAAAGAAATTATCTTTGGGTACCAGCTGTGGCTCAAGGGATTAGGGTGCCAGCCCCATATGCTGGAGGTGGCAGGTTCAAACCCAGCCCCGGCCAAAAACTGTAGGGGAAAAAAAAAATGTATATATCTCTGACATGAGTATATGGAAATCAACATTTATTATCACCAACAAGTCTTTTATGTAGATTAACTATTCGGTCTATAACATTTATATTGCATGCTTTCAAATGAAATATATACCATTGGTTAATTTTGTTATATTCAAAATTTGAAAATAATCCCAATATGTTTACTATCTATGGCATATTTTCTGGTTTACTTATTAAAATGTTGGAGGGATTTATATTTTTCAAAATGAAAGGAACATCTAAATGTTTAGCTGATTAATGAATTGTTAATTTTTTGTCACTCCTGAAGATAGGATACAGTGAAACTCCCACTGCACTGACAAGATGTAGTTTAGTATTGCTTGATCTATTTATGTAGTTTTTGGTAATGAAGTCTATTTGGTGTGACTGATACTGTAATTTAGTGGTTATTAAATACATCCAATTTCATTCCTAGTTTTGGAAAAATACAGCTCAAATAACAAAGTTTTCATGCAGCCCAGTTTCAGTAACTCAAGTTGATAGGATGGAACTGACCTGACGTGTCCTGACCTCTGACTTGTCCCTTCACTATTATTATAGTTGATGCACCTCTGTTTTCTTGCTCTATTCTGTCTCCATCTCTCTAGATGGCCCAGGACATTGGCGGGCATCACCGCATACCTGCAGTGCACTCGGAACACCCACGGCAGTGGGATCTATCCCGGAAGTCCGCAGGATGAGAGGAAGGCTTGGCGCAGATGTGACAGAGGTGGCTTTTGGGCAGATGATGATTATTCTCGCTGTCAGTATGCAAATGATGTCACGAGAGTTCTTTATATGTTTAATCAGGTAACTAGAAACTCTTGCCATTTATTCAGGTCATAAATAAAACATGGTATTCAAATCAAATAAATAAGATTCTTTTCCAGAGTACTAGGTACAGTAAAAGGACTTGGTGCTCTGACTTCCATTGACTTATCTGTCTTGTGGATCAGGTCTTGTCTTAACCTGTGGTCAAGGCCTCTTCCTTTCCAGTGACGGCCTGACTTTGTGCCTTAGTTTGAGTATTTTTATCATCTGTATCTACTGGACAAAATCCCAGCCATCCTTCAAGTCCATGTGGAAACCAACCTCTTGGGTTCCTTTTATAATTCCTCTGTTGAAAGCGATCCCTTAGAATACTTGTACTACTCATAAGCCTTTTATCTTTGCTTCTGGGCATCTTTTCAAACCTGACCAGACTAGAGGCAAGTGGAGATGGCTCCTGCGTAAGATATTTTCTTCTGGTCCTTAGCATCTAGTATCTCCTTTTTGTGATGGTTGGTGCTCAGTGTTTGAGCCAGTAGCTCAACAAATATAAAACATTGCTGGCAATGGATGGCAGTAAACCAGAGTGCCAAATACGTGGTTTATACTCCCAGGTGGAATACTCAGAAATGGCTTTATTAAGCAATTGAGATCAAAATATGTGTAGAATTTGGATAAGCAGAGAGGAGGTAGATGGCATAATAGGTTAACTTGATGTATTTTTATCTATTACTGTGTTCCATTCCAAATTTAAAAAAATTCTCTGTAATTCATTGCCATTAAAATTCTAGTTTTCTTGGGCCTGAAAAAGCATAAAAGGTCTGGATAATTCCATAAGAAAGAGCTTTTCAGTTCATTGTCAGATGTTAAAATGCAAAGTTAAAGTGTCAGGAATCTGTTGATCATTTTGCTAATGTTCCTTTTGTCTATCGTTTTTTTGCCTTTTCAACCTTAGATGCCCCTAAATCTCACTAATGCTGTGGCAACAGCCCGTCAGCTCCTGGCTTACACTGTGGAAGCTGCCAACTTTTCTGACAAAATGGATGTTATATTTGTAGCTGAAATGATAGAAAAATTTGGAAGATTTACAAAGGAGGAAAAATCAAAAGAGGTATTTTTTTTTTAAGTTCAAACTTACAGAAAACAGTGTCAACAAGTGGTAATGTGATTGATTTGAATTTATATTTTTAGAGCCTATTTACGTTGTTACATTTGAACTAAATAAGCTTTTAAATTTCCAGAATTATTTTGTTGAGAAACTTCTGCCTCATCTACTACATACAGTCACCTATTTGTTCAGTTCTTGGGCATTAAGGTGTAGCAGAGGGAACCAATGGGAGGACAGCATTCTGCCTCCACCTTGTGGATTGGCCGGGGCTGGCTGGCTGGAGCCTTCTGGGATTTCTGTTCTGGACATTAAGGTATAGGTATACCCTGGGTTGGGTATAGCAGAGGGAGCCAATGGGAAGACAGCATTCTGCCTCTACTTTGTGGATTGGCTGTGGCTACCAGACTGGAGCCTTCTGGGATTTCTGTTCTCCACTAATTCATGTGCTTATTTTTCTTAATGTGACTTTTAGTCACCCAGAGCTTGTGTTAAACTGCTTTTATGTTAAACTGCCTTTGTGTTCTGGAGAAATGATAAGCTGTTTAGGAACTTTTTTTGGGAAATGATTGGAATATACAAGTCATAAAAATGTAACAACTTTGAAAAGAGGTGCATTTTAATGGGGCCGTGTTAAAACCACGATATGCTTGTCAACATGATATTCCTTTAGGGGAAAAAAATGACAGCCACAGTTTTCACAATGAGTGAGCAGCAAACAAACAATGTTTTGAATAATTTTTAGGAAGCAGAATTAATATATAGTTAGGCCTTAAGTTTCGAGCTACTTAAACTTTGTGTGTACTATTTTATTTGGGGGGGGAGGGTGACATAATCACTTACATAATACATTTTAGAGGCAGAGGGATTCTTAGATGAGGTTATAACCTGAAACCCAATGAAAATTAAAGATGTGTTCAAGATTATGCACTTAGGTTATGACAGCTGGAGAGCCCTGATTCTAATCCAGAAGAGTTTTCTGCAGTAACCCGTTTACTTTCTAGTACAAAGTTGTTCTCTTTTTCTGTTCTAAAGTCTTCTGTACACAGCTGGGGAAAACATTAAACAAAGTTGACATATTGCTTTATGTAGGACATCTCAGATTCATTATTATTCCTAAAAAGTACTAAATATGCCTAAATTGTTTAACCAAGGAATTATTATTATTATTTTTGGTAGACTATCTGTTAGTGTCTTGCATTTGTTAATAAGGTTTGAACTGTGGCCCTACTGTGTTCTCCACTTTAATTGATTAGGCATCATTATTAAAGGAAGGAAATGGAGACATAGACATCAGCGGGCCCCTTACTTGACTGAGGACAAGATCACTTTTCTGCCTTGTTACCCGAACTTCAAAGACTGATTTTCTAAGGGTTTTTATTGCTATTTGATAGTGTGTCTGGGCCATAGCCTGGTTTCCTTAGCACTTGGAAAGAGCTAAATTCTCTTAGCACTTGGAAAAGGCCATTTGCGTTCCAACTGGTAACATTGTGGCCACATTGCTCTGTATTTTTGCTGACAGTCCTAAGTTAGCTGTCCACAGGATTGGCCGTCATTTCTGGAAGTGGAACATTTCAAGTTGCTGGAATAATGGCAGTGACGTTTGGAATGTGGGCACTGCAAGGAATTTGCTATCATAGGTAGTCCCATGCTGCCTGGTTTTGAAGTGAGGAAGCTTTGCTCACCTCCCAAGTTGAGAAGAGCAACATGGTGCCCAGAGCTGACAAGTTCACCAGGGTGTGGAACGCACCGTCCATTGCGTGGATTGGCTCTTAGGTAGAAGCATCTTTTTGAACTGGAAAAGGATATGGCGTCATGAGTTGTTAATTAACCAACGGCCCTTTCTTCATTCTTAAATGGGGCTGATGTCTTGCAAACTTGGTGTGCACAATCTTTGTGTTCAATTACCCTGTTTAACATGTGGTGCGTCCGTGCACAGTGAGAAAATAACAGGTGAAATACTTGCCTAGCTTGGATGCAATAAGGTTCTGAAATTTAAAATTCTCAGGATCTCAGGAGGTAGGAAGAAGTTCTTTTTAAAAAATCACAAGTGCTTCAGGTTACTTATCTGAAAATTTAATTTGAAGGTGACCCCTGTCACTCTTACTGGTTAACGTAGGACATGGCAGTTACTGTTAATCTTTAGAAGCAAGTGATGCCACCCTGTTAAATATAAATGGAAAAAGTAGAAAAACAGGATTGAATAATTAAGGTATAAACGTCATAGTACCTGTGATTCTGTGACTGACATCTTACACAACTCTCTGAAAACTTAAGCCACAGGTTGTAGCTTTCACCATTTCTTAATATAGGGAAAAGAATTTAGGAGGCTTAAAGAATTCATTTTAAGTTAACTGCCCCAGCATAAAATCATACCAAGTTATTCTAAAATGCATATAGCATTAGACAGATAAATAATTAATTCAAATGATTGTTGTATTGTTATTCTGCTATGGGTAATTTCAGAACTAAAATATTGTGAGGCAATTGCTTTTTAACCTATGATTGAGTCTAGCCAACATAAGCAGTAACTCCCATATCTCAAGGTAGGTACTAAAAGCCATCAACCTGCCAGATGGCAACGATGTGTTCAGTGGAGTCTCTTAAAAGCAACTGACGGTTGTCTATCAGGCAATGTTAGTGTCTGTCCATATTTACTAGAGTGATTGTTTTTATAAAAACAATATATATCTATTTTAGAGGATGAAAAAGTATGTAAATATTAGATTTGGTGATACTTAAGGCCCCTTACTGTTCTGTTTTCAAATATGTGAGATATATACACTTTACGCTTATTTACTACGAAATTCATTTAGCACCTTTTAATGTATAGATTTTTCTGAAATCATTTATTCAGTTTTAATTATAATCACTCGTGTTTCTAAATTTTTTTTTTTTAAACCTTTTTCCCCTTGATCCTTCCTGCCAGACGTTTCTGGATTATTAAGCTTTTTCAGAGACCCAGGGTCTGGCTTTGTGACCCTCCATGGAACATTGTTTCTCAAACTGGAAGTTCATCAGAATAATCTGGTACATTTGTTAACCACAGAGATTCCTGCCCTGAGTCTCTCTACCTTCCTATCCCCAGTTTCTGATTTAGTGTGTCTGAGATGAGTCTGAGAACTGGGATTTCCTGTAGTTCCGGGGCTGCTGGGCAGTGTGCTGGCTTGAGAACCATGGCCCTGTCTTCATTTTCTGTTGTTAAATTGCTTTTAAGAATTTTTTTTTTAACTTTGGATTTAGCTTTTTAAGAACTTTTGTATTGGAAAATTCTAAAGAGTAGGAAAGAAAATGTTGTCGCTAATCGCTGTGTAATACCTCTCACCTAACTCCATCAGTTTTCAATATAGCAAGTCCTTACTTTGGTTGTAGGCAGGTCCTTGGAAAGGTGACTTTAAGTGAACGATGTATAATGGAACCCATTGTTCCATTGGTTGATTGATGTGAAGGAGAGTCAAGTTTCTGTGGCACATTTCTGTGAGTCAAGTTTCTGATTACAGAAATATCACCAAACTTCTAAATAAAGACCCCAAACTCTTCTCATATTAAATATTGAAATGAACTACACATATATTTGGGAAAGATTAATAAAAACAAGTAGGATTATTTATGTACTTATTCCATTTCAGGGTTGGGGGTGGCTGAAGCCTGTCCCTGCAGCTCAGGCTGCAACTTTAAAACCAGCCATGGGCAGGACACTGTCCTGTCATAGCAAGGCATGCACCTGCCAGTTAGACAGCCCAGTTCACCTAATTGGCACGGCTTTGGGGTATGGAAGGAAACTGGCATATTACTGGAGAACCCACAGACAGCCCAGGAAGATGTGAGGACAGGTGCAACTCCACATAGGCTGTGCCCCGACCTGGAATCCTTGTTTCCCTCATCAATGTTACAATATCATCCCATGGAACAAGATGAAGTATTCAGCATCTGCTGGGTTTTTTTGTTTTTTTTTTTTTTTTTGCTTTTCTTTTTTGTGTTTTTTTGGGTTTTTTTTGGCCAAGTCTGGGTTTGAACCCACCACCTCCGATATATGGGGCCAGTGCCCTACTCCTTTGAGCCACAGGCACCGCCCAGGATCTGCTGTTTTTACCAGTCTTGTTTCATCTTTCCTATTCACTCTTCCCTTCCCCTCCTTTCCCTTCCTCCTTCCTTCTTCCTCCTTCCCCCTTCCTCTCTTTTCCCTTCCTCCTTTTCTTTCCCTTCCTGCCCTCGTTCCTCCTTTCTCCTTCTTTCTTCCCCCTTCCTCCCTTCCCTTCTCTCCCCTTTTCTCTTTCCCTCTCCTTTCCTCTCCTCCCCCCCTCCCCTCACCTCCCCTCACCTCCTCTCCCCTCCCCTCCTCTCCTCTCCTCTTCTCTCCTCTTCCCTCCCCACCTCTCCTCTCCCCTCTTCTCCTCTCCTTTCCCCTCCTCTCCCCTCCCTTCCCTTCTCTCCCCTATTCTCTTTCCCTCTCCTTTCCTCTCCTCCCCTCCCCTCCCCTTCCCTCCTCTCCCCTCCTCTCCTCTCCTCTTCCCTCCCCGCCTCTCCTCTCCCCTCCTCTCCTCTTCTCTCCCCCCCTCTCCTCTTCCCTCCCCTGTCTTCCCCTCCCCTCCTCTCCTCTCCCCTCCTCTCCTCTCCCCTCCCCTCTCCTCCCTTCACTTCTCTCTCCTTTTCTCTTTCCCTCTCCTTTCCTCTCCTCCCTCCCCTCCCCTTCC